>LZPO01117063.1:165251-179792 GCA_001675575.1 Neotoma lepida
CTGTAAAACTACCAAGCTGCACAACCATAACATATATGTAGAGGACCTGGGTCAGACAATACAGGCTCTATGATTGTTGCTTCAATCTCTGTGAGCCCCTATGAGCCCTGCTTAGTTGATTCTGTGGGCTGTGTTCTCCTGAGGTCCTTGACCCCTCTGGCTCCTGCAATCCTTCCTCCCCCTCTTCTGTGGNGTTCCCCTGGCTCTGCCTANTGTTTGGTTATGGGTCTCTGCATCTGCTCCCAGCCTTCTTCCAACAGCCTCATGGTTTCAGCATCTTTTACTGGCTATTTTGAGAAGGAGCTCCAGACAGAAACCTACAGTTTATTCTGTAGGCATTGTATTCTGGAGCTCTTTTTTCCTCCAGGAGGGGGCATGGACCCTCTATGACAACAGGAATAGGCTAATAAATGGTCATGTGTGTGTCCTTAACATTGGAATTCATCCTGCTGACATGTCTGTCTCTCAGATGCTCATACTAAGGCATTCCAAAGCAGCACCAGAAGAAAACTATTGTCTGGGGGAAGCTTCTGTTTTCACGTGTTCATTGAAAATAGTGTCCATGCAGAAGCAGTATATGTNTTTTTTTATACAAATTGAAAGTTTATTAAAAGAATATGTGCTTGGTCAGGAAGGGTTGGTTAAATANGGTGGTGGATGGGAAGGCAAGATAGAGGAGGGAACATGGGGAGGGATGATTAACACTAACAACCTTTGAAAAAGCCATATGGAAACNTTATACTATAGGTTCTTCCCAAAATGTCTACATATAAATATCTAAAAGGCACTTCGGAGAAGTCACCTTCTAACAGGGGACAATGCNTCATTGGACATCATATGTATCAAACAAAANTCCCAGTGCCAGGTGGGGGTTACCTCCATTCCATTTGTTGGTCAATGGAATCATGTGTGGGTTACCTCCATTTCAGTTGTTGGTCAATGGGATCTAATAGATACCCCCAAACAACACAGCTTATTGCCATTGCTCTTGGTCACCCTGCAGAACTTGATAATAAGACCCTATTGTCAAAGACANCATATTCCTAGGTCANAGGACATGGAGAAACCAAGCTAGTACTGACCTGGAAGCTTTGGCCTTACTGGCTAGCATTCATAATGCTAGAGGTTTCTGTGTATGCTACTTAGGGAGAAAAGTCATTAACAATCTTATGCAGCTGTGANCCTAATAAGCNATCATAACCAGCCAGGTAATATATGCCCATAGGTACAATAGTGGTATAGGTGTTCTGAGAGTAACCAACTGCTTTCTGGTTACATTTAATGTCTNCTCCACAAAGTAGAACTCTTGTCTGATACTGTTGACTGGGCCAAGAACNTGTGGCTAGGTCATAGGCCCTNGGGGGAAATATACAACTGTTATTCTGATAAGTGGGCATCTATTAAACTATTTGCTAAGCATCTATCTTTATATCNATAGACTAGTTCAGCTTTCAGTCCTCATNCGAGAAGCTTCTNTTTGTAGTAGGTGGTAATTAATATAAGATTCTCAAGGATCGACATGAAGAGAATAAGGTACTGAGGAATGATCAGCCCTCAATGGGCCTCCTGAGGCTCAGGGATCATTGAAGAAGANGAGTAGAAAGATTGTAATAGCCAGCGGTAGTGGAGGACTGCTTGTGAACAGTGTTTTCTGGACACGACAGGGCCATTGCACACATGAACTCCCAGTGGCTGTGACTGCATACATAAGACCTGCACGTGATCAACACAGGCAGAATTATAGGGAGGATGGAGGAGGGGCTCACAGAGTATCACACTTGGCTGAGAAGCTCTTGGCAATTGATGACTGCTGGAGGAAGGAGAGTCAGTTTTCTAGGGATGTGGTCCCTCATGGACTGNCCATGCTCCNTCGGATCCAGTGGATGGCCTTAGACCCATGAAGATGCTCGCAGTACTAAGTGGACTCAGTGAGTTTAAAAAGGGACACATGAAATTCAAAGGGAAAATGGTGTTGGTAGTGGGGGAATAAGAAGAGCTGGATGGTAGGGAATGGGGATGAGTTTGATCAAGATAAATTATATTCATGTATAGCATTACCAAACAAATATTTAAAAATTTAAAAAAATGTTCTTGAAATTCAGGAAATGTGATCATATTTAAAATATGCCAGAGATTTTACAGAATGATTCTATATTTTACAGAATGATTCTATATTTTACAGAATGATTCTATATTTTACAGAGGAGTGATTTCCCACTCCCTCTTTCTTTTTCAGCAAGAATCTCACTATGGAGCTAATGTTCACTATTTTGTCTTCTTACTACTCTTGGCTTCTCACAGATTAAGGATTTGTAGCAAGTTTACCTGCCCNAAGTTCTCTTTACTTCTTAGGTACATGATTCTTTGCCTATTCCAGGGCAGGGCATGCTGAGAAACATTGGCTCTGTCTTGTGGTCTTCAAGGGAAGNTGGGTTGAGTTATCTCAATGTTCTCTTTATGTTTCTTTATAAATTTCCCTATATAGACACTCTATGGTGCTATCTCATCTCTTTTAGCGTGTGTAGGAAGTTTTAAAGTTACCTCCTTTACCTTTGGGGAGGTTTTCCAAGACCCTAGTAGATGCCCAAGGAAGTAGACAGTCTTGGAGTCCCTGTTGCCATACTCTTTTTTAGATACACACACTATGTTGTTTATTCTATAAATTAGGCACAGTATGAGATTAATGATAACTTATAACAAATTAGAACAGTTACAGCAATATGCTCAAGTTATTTAAAACTAATTATTTCTGAAATTTCTGTTTAATATTTTCAGACTAGTTCAGAGTGTGGGTACCTGAACCTCTGAAAGGAAATTTTTTTATGAAGGAGATTGTTATGTTCTTATCTGCTTATGATCCCCATGCATGTGGAATTTCACTTAAATAATTTATTTCATTAAATAATGGTGCCATTTTGGGGGCTGGAGGTGTAGCTTGACTGGTAGAATGTTTGTCTAATACACATGTAACCCTACTACTGCATAAACCATCACATTGTGCACATATGCGCTTGTGTGCATGCACGCACACACATGTACACACACATGTACACACACAAATATACAAACACACTTGTGCCACTTAAGATTTCTTCCAATGTGGTTTTGGCTTGCTTTATTAGTTTTTCAGTGATTAAAAAGGATAATTTAGTGAAACTCAATGACCTCATGTTTTTCATTGAATTCCACACATATAATAGTCATATATAAAATATCTTATGTAAGTGTAAGTATATAATATAATATAATATATAATATAGATTTATATTCTTTATATATATATTCACACACATAAATCTTCTAAAATTGGGTTTCTCTCATTTGTCACCCTCAGGACTCACAGCAAATGTGTTCCAACAATAGAAATATATCAGAGGGACTGTGAGAGCCCAGGCTTCTTCTCATTGCCTTATCCCTTTTAATTCTGTAGAGCAGGTTTCAGCTTTTTTTTCTTTATCTTTTTTAAATTTAGCAGTTTTCTTTAATCTATTTTATCTTAAAATGTTTTAAATTGAAATAGAATTACATCACTTCCCCATCACTTTCCTTCTTCTAGCCCATCCTTCTTACCCTCCTTCCAACCTCTCCTATGCCCCCATCCACTCTCAAGTTGATAGCCTCTTTTATTCTGATTATATTTTTTTACATAAATATATATGTATTTTATGCACAAATGTATATAATTAGAACCTGGTGAATCTATGCATGGTTTCAAGACTGACCACTCTGCATTGGACAACTAATAACGGGGTTTATCCCTGGGAGAGGGTTAATTCTCCTTTTCCTAGGAGTCAGTAGTTGCCTGTAGTTCTTTGTCTAGGACTGGGACCCTGTGAAAATTTCCCCCTTTATGTTAACATATCCATGGATGTTGTTATTGTTCTGGTCTTGTTTATGCAGCCTTTNTTAANGGGAAACAGTTTCCCAGCAGACTTCCTGGTCCTCTGGCTCTTACTATCTTTCTGCCCTCTCTTCCATGNTGTTCTCTAAGCCATAGAGGCAAGAGCTATGATCCAGATGTATTTATTGGGGCTGAGCTCCCCACAATCTAGTTGTTTTAATTATTTTTACACACCAAAGAGATTAATTAAATCTTAGAGACTTCCCATAGCCACAGGTCATATTGCAGGGTGAAAGTTTAGGGTTTCAGAATACAGATAGCCAGCCACAAGACCCACAGTCTTCTTCAAAAGCCCCCGATCCTCACTTCCAGAAAAATTTTCTTTCTAGCAAATGTGTTTTTTGGGATTTATGGGACATATTCCACACTGTCAGGTGCTGGTACAATGCTAGCTGTCTGCAGCAGGGCTTCTCCACAGGTGTTCCTGAGATTTCCCACACTCAGGGGTGGGCAGTCCCTCCTTAGGATTGCTGAGGCATCAAGGCTCAGGGCCTTTGGAAATTTTGTTTTTGATAAGATCCAACNTGCTTCATTATAAAAGTCTTAGAAAGAATAGNACTGGAGTGAACATACCTCAACATAATAAAGGTTATATATGACATACCTACAGCCAATATGATCATAAGTGGATGGGGTGGAGAATGAAGGATTTCAGGATGCAGGCTAAGGACACAGAAACAGATCACAGTACATTTGGGAGGATTAACAACAATNTCTGCTTATTGTAGGATACCAGTCTTGTAAAANACTATCTCACTTAACCCTGGCATCAAGAGACAAAGGTAGTGTGTGTCCTTACAGTATAGGCTGAGATACTGAGAGATGGCAGTGGCTTTGTAGAGGTGGTTTAGCCATGAGAGAAGGAGCTGAGGTCATATCCTTGTCACAGCCCAGCCTCTGCATGCAATGTGTCTTGTCATCCAATCCAGGATGTTCTGAAATCTGAGTACTTACTTTCTATGAAATGTGCTTGTTCTGAATCAGGAATCATCAAAGTAGATGATGNGACAAACCTGGTCCACCACTTGTTTTTGTAAANAAAGTTTATTAGCACATATTCATATTCGTGCACTTTTTGTACTGTTCTGCTTCCAGTGTAAGAGAGTGGAAGGGTTGTGGGAAGACACACAAGCCTGGTAATTTACCTTTGGCCATTTGCTGAAAGAGAGTGCCTACTCTATCTTAAACAGTGAGGTTGTAGACAAATACAGCAGATTAGAAATTCTAACTCAGTCTCATGTAAAATTCTTGTTTTACATTGAAAGCACTCCTCCAGAGAAGCTGGGGTACAGCTCTAACATGATTCCCATCTTCCAGGAGATATCATAGCAATTCCAAGTGGCACTTATCTGGACTTTTTTTTTTCTTCATTCTTTTCAGTGGTTTGGAAGAAATGGAAGATGACTAAGGAGAATTTGGAGACACTCAGGGAGCAGCTCACACAGACTCTGTGAAAGGTAGAGTCTGCTAAAACCTTTGCATCTGTCAAGAACACAGGGAATGTGGGTGGGTTGAAGGTACGGAGTCAGAAAAGATGAGGGGGCATTGTGACGGGAAGACAACAGACAGTCTCTAAGGACTAGGGATTCAGCACCCCAGGGGCACCAGCTAATTTGTCCCCCATCCATTAGCCAGGACCCCGGGCCCCAAGGAAGGACATCTGTTTCTATTCTTTTGTCATGTCTGGCAGAGGCATAGGGGCATCCCTTGGGCTGGCAGCCTCCCTGGTGTTGGTAGCTCAGCGGGTGTCTGAGGTGGCAGTCCTGCTGGGGCACATCTGTCCCTCTCTGACACTCATACTGCTAATTCCTCCCTCTTGTGATAAATGCAAATTGAACTGCTGCGTCCAGACACGTCGGCCTCATTAGCAGGTGCACTGCGATTGGTCCAGCTGATTCTTCTGTTCTAACCTCCATCACCCAGGGGTCGCTCCTCCTTCAGCCTTGCTGCTGCAGAAGTAGAGTTGTGGAGCTCAACAAAGACAGAGCTTCCTAGGAAAAGAAAGGCCAATGTTTCCCAAGGTCATCCTCTGTCTAGCAGGCCAGCGCCTTCTGGCCCCAAACTGAGCAAAACCTGACCAGAGAGGACCTATGTCCTAAAGGAAACTTCTGGCCCTTGCTGAGCTTTTCCAGGGCATAGGAGTTCCCTGCTTGTCAGCCCTGTAGACAGAAAACAAGGCACTATGCATTTTTAATATGCAAAAATGCATGCCTGCTATTTAGAAACTTATTTGGTGAACGATATCATCAAATCGTCACATTTTTGCTTTTCCTTTTAGTCAACTGAATCTATACCCCTGAGTAATTTTCTCTCTTGGACTGGAAATTTAACAGCATATAAAAACTCTGAATGGTCTCAAACATTTGTCAAGGACNTTGTGACATGGAAAGCCAGGAATCCAGTTAAAGATAGCATTCTTGTAAGTAGAAAATTCCCCACAGCCCTAGGACCCTGGAAGTTTGAACGTTCTTTCTGCACTAGAAGTCTTTTAAAGATTTTTATGCCAATAATGTGTTTGTTTCATAAACAGAGATTGGCTTTAAAGAAAAAAGATACCAAGGGGTTAAATAAAATATTACGTGATACCAATATGTGATTTCTACTCTGTATTGTTTTTCTTTGTAAAAAAAAAATACATTTTACTTACTATGTGTGTATGTTTTCTTGAGAAAGGACAATTTTAAATTTTTGCCTCAGAATTCTACTAAAAAAAATAAATATAACTAATTTTCCAGAACATCTGTGCATTCTTCTTTGGTTCTGTCCAATTTCTACACCATAATCAATGAGAAAAATTAATTTAACAATGAAGCATACAGTTTTCCTATGATTAACATTGTCTTCTTTGTTTTTAACTTTATTTTTATTTTAAATGGGATTTCTATGTGTTTCCTAGGCTGGTCTGGAACAAGTGGGATCAAGCAATCCTCCTGCCTCATCCTTCTGAGTAGCTGGAACAACAGGTATTATGCCAACACCCAGTCTACTTTGTGTTTATTGTCACTCTATCAAATATAAAGATGAAAATGAAAAATTTTGATATATTGTTTGGATGACCAAGAGTAGAGATGTTTGCCTCTTGCTCCTGACCATAGAGGTTGTAGTGTGTAGTTCACTCTGGTTTTGTTAATGGCTTATTTTTATGGATTAGATGAAATATTCTTCATCTTTTAGTTGTAGTGCAAACCTAATATGGTTATTGTTTAATTTTTTCTTCTGAAAGATTGCTTGTTCCCTGAAAATCAGGCCACTTTGGAGTTTTCTTTTAAGGGCTCCTCCACAGAGCCTGCTACATGCCTATCCTGGGAGACTAGAGCTAAGTGGAGAGGTAGAGCTGTCTCTGAAAGAGACTGGAGTGAGGAGGAGAGCACAATGGTCAAGGAGCCACAGACGGCCCAAAGACTGCCAAATGTCTAGCACAGTTCACTTCGCCACATGGGTTGTGCAGCCCTCTGTCTATCAGCTCTGTCTTCGCTACCAACNCCAAAAANGAAAGAGCCCAGCACTTCATTTTCCTTTTCTTCCTTTTTAAATGTCTTCTTCTTCTTAGCATGGGGACAGAAGCCAGGTAGGCCTTCATGGACATGCTAGGCAAGCATTCCACCTGAGGACACCTCACCACCTTCTTAAAGCACTTAACATCGTAGGATGGTGGTCAGGGTGATACCACCTTCCCTGCCTGGTGAGGGCTCTGCTTGTCTGCTCATCCCTCACTGTGCTCTGACTATGCCAGGATGTCCAGTCATTCATTGCATGCCTTAGAACTCTGCTGTGGCTTTTCCTCCTATCATTTCCCTATGTCTCGAAATGAAGTCATAAACCTCTAGGACTTCAGTATTTNTGCTTCTCTTGGGCAAGACTCTGTTTTGGACTAGTGAAAGCACAAAAATGAAGTGCTATCCACCAAGGACTCTTCAGGTATAGGGGCAGGCCTCTGGCACCTNGTTCCTGCAGCCCCAAGTCCACCTGGAGCCCCACNACTTAAGNGGAGTCCCTGCAGGTGACAGAAAGCAGTATGGGGATGGCCTGGGACTGGGGGCCTGGCCAGAGATCTGGAGCACAGCCTTTCAGAGGTGGCCCGCAGGCTCTGGAAGACCACTTTCTCTCCTGGGTGGGAAGAGTTTATTTCCTTTCTCTCTCCAAGGGAAAGATGTGGGGGCAGGGGCAGCGTCCCAAGAAGCCATTCCTTTTCCTCTGCTTACACAACCACCTCGTATGAAGATCCTACTGCAGTGTGGAAAGCTGTGTTCACCCATGAATGCCACAGATTCAACTCATCAGACCAAATGGAACGTTCTTACCACCCATTCTCACCACCCACAACAGCCACAGAACACTGGGCCCAGAGCCCAGGCCAGATTTTAGGCCAGTTTTCTCACTTGAGGTCGAATGACTGACTACCTTTTCTTAAACCCTTAATTTTATATAACCCAGTTTCTTGGAAGTCTGTCAGAGGAGCTGGGCTAAGGTACATGCTTTTGGAAAGAGAGCGGTGTTCGGTGGATTAGCACAGGGAGGTGAGTGTGTGGTGCTAAGTTATTTCAGGTGCTCCATTCACAATCAAGTGAGTTCTTCAGGATGGGAGAGCTGCAGATGGATTCTTGGGACAGACTCTGGAAACAGCCTGTCACTTGAGGTTAGTCTGCTAACTTGTGGGCTCTGGCAGTATTCAGCCCATGTTGAGATTGCAAACATGAATGTCTGTGAGGAGATAATGAAGGCATGAAGAGGCAGGGTACACAATCACAGGTGAGGGTGGCTACAAGGGGATTGTGTATTGCAAGCCCTGCTGCTCCAGGCCTTTAGAATAAATCTGCTTTAACATAGAGAGGAAGGTTACAGATGTCCCCCAGTCCAACCTACCCCATTTATAGGGCAAGCAATGGAGCCCCAGGATCTCAATAGGACCTGCTCAGTATCTACGCTCCACTATCACACAGCACATTGGATCCCAAGCCTCAGGCTCCAGCTAGCATCCTTTCTGTTTCGGGTGCAGGTTTCTGCGGGTGCAAACACCACTGTGCATTCTTCTAGAAGTTCATTAATCTTCCTTTCTTCTCGTGTTCAAACTTACTTGAGCTCCCCTACTCTCACAAGTATGACTAGAACATTTTTATTCTCACGGTTGGTACAGCGATTAGAGGTGATANCATGGGTTTGGTAAACAAAATAGACCAGTAATTGGGACCAGCAGATAGTAAACGTGCCTGCTCTACCCATTTTTCTGTGGCTTGCCCTCCTTTTTGCCTTGCTGCCCCCTTGCTATCTTTCTATCAAGTCTTCTCCTCTCCCTATCGCCTTCCTCTTCTTCCTCTCTATTTTCTAATATGATTTTGTTCTTCTAGAAGGAGAAGCACTGTGCTTTACACACATCAGCTACTCAACTCATCTCTAGCAGGGAATGAGTACTGTTGCTGNTCAGCACAAGCTGAGGGACAGTTTGGGGATGCTATGGAACAATAGATGCCCACATCACACTGTCATGGACAGACTACCCTCAGTGATTGGTGGACTGGACTGTGCCCTTCTTTTTGGTGGTGGTGACAGTTTCCCCTCAATACATATTTGGGAAAGACTAGGGGTGGGGGTTTNAAAGGTCTGTCCAAGGAGCTCAAAGTTAACAATATATTTGAGAACTAGACTGCATCTTGGCCTGTGGGCATCAAAGTCTAGTCAGCTGACTGTTCTCATCTGTGAAGTGAGGTCTGGGTGTTCGGTGATTCAGGGAAATGAGCAAAAGACGGAGGCCTTGTATAATGGAAAACAGGGACCACTTGAGTCCCTGAGCTCTGCCTCACACGCACAGAAAAGCCAGGCTGTCCACCGACTAGCCTGGCACTTGCTGTCTGCTTCTTAACAAGATGGCTGTGGGTCCCTGTCCCCAAACAAACAAAGACAAAACAAACAAACAAACAAAAAAAACCCAAAAAACCCCCCAAAAAAAACCAAAACAAAAAAACAAAAAAAAACCCCCCAAAAAACCGTATATCTCTTCTCCAGAGACAGGTGGATCTCTGTGAGTTTGAGGCCAGCCTAGTCTACCAAGTGAATTNTGGGTCAGCCAGGGCTACATAGTGAATCCCTGTCAAAAGGAAAACAAAAAACTAACAAGAGGCTGTGGGAATGTAGATGCCTGTGGCTGAGGAGGCCCCTGATGGAGACAGACTTGGTTATTCTCTCATCATTCTCTCTCATTTCTAAAAAATTCTCATCTCAAACACAATATTATTCCTCTTACTAAAAGAAAAACTGAAAATCTTACAAAAATACTTAAAGTAGGAAGAACAATTTACATAGTTACGTGGTCAGTGTCACATGTCTGTACTTCCAAACAGAAGCGCTTAGTTCTTAAGGTCTTTCGAAGAAANCGTTCTTGCCTTTGTCAGTCAGGTACCATTGAGGTGTCAACAGAGGGATGTCCAGGGCAGGCCCACTCACCACTGCACTCCTAGGAGCACTGGCATTTGAGTGAACTAATTGTCACAATCTGCAAGTCACAGCTTTCCTAATTCCACAGGTCTCATGTGTCTGACAAGCCACAGTATCTACCATTCTGCCTTCCCTCCTATTATAATCCGTCTTAGGTCATTCTGGATGCTTAAATGAAAAGTACCACGTGGATTGCTTACAAGCAACAAAAGTATACTTCTAGCTGTTCTAGAGGCAAGGATCTTACTGATTAGGACAGGAAATATTCACAGATGACCCCAAGTCCTTGTGTCATCCTCAGAGTGGGAAGGATAACAAAGTTCCCTGGGGCTCATATAAAGACACCATTCTCATTGAAAGGGGGCTCAGCCACAATGACCCAATTACCTCTGCAAGGTTCCTCATCCCAACATTAACACTTTGAGGCCTCAGCTTGGAACAGGTAATTGCCTGTTGACTAAAGGTCCAACGGAAGGAGGTGTTCTTTTCATGACCACCTACCTTCTGACATGTCCTAGTGGCAGTGTGGTATGGTGAGTGCTCAGATAGGATCCATTGCCTGTGTCGAGTCGAATCTTGNTCTGGGCTCCATCTGTAGTGATTAGCAGGGAAGAAACCATCACTTTAATGATTCTTACTACAAGAAATGCTAAACGTCAATGTCAAGAGCTGTTTTAACACGGCCTTGTAGCCATAGTACCAAATTGATCCATCATGACTCTTGCCTCTGTAGTTTTCTTCTTTCCCTTCCCAGATCAACCTCTGTCTCTTCTCTCTTTCTTTTTTTCAGCTTCGTTTCTTTCCCACATAATTAAAAGAGAAACTCTGAGCAGATGAAGAACAAAGTTCCTAGTTCATTGCTTCTTCCTAGCTGTGAGATATGTGAATAATTTTATATTTATCTGCATTTACAAAAGCAGAGAAGATAGAGTCAGTCGNAGAGAGCACCATGATAGCTGGAGAGAAAGGTAAATAAGTGCTGTAGAAATTTTATTCACAAAAATAGACATATTTCAAATTTTAATGAGGAAATACATTTTGTATTCCTAAGTTCAAAGCTAAATAAAGAGTAGAAGTAACAATATTTGNGGGTTTTACATTTATTAAAGCCAAGATAGACAGGGGTAATAGCATAACTCAATATTTATGATGCAGTTGCTTCTACATAAATATGAAAATGAGACAGTTATCATCAGAACTATTTGTTGTTCATATTTGCTTTCAAATTTTAATGAACACAAATGCTACTTATGTGGTAAAGTTCAATACTTGAAAATATAACTCATTTGTCCATTAATGAACCTAACTGTGGAACTGTCATGGAAAAATAAGTTTTTAAAATTTAAATAATGATTTAAGAAGATAGGNGACTCTGGAAATGATGGCACACACATGTAATCNCAGCACTTGGAGGGGTGGAGGCTGAGCAATCAGGAGTTCAAAGTCATTCTCAGCAGCAAAGGAAGCTTGAAGACAACCTGGGTTACATGAAACCATAGCTCAAAATACGCCCCTCCCTCACATAGGGGAAAAGGACTTCTTTCTAGGAATATGGAGTAGATACACATCTCCTGATTCCTCATACAATACCTAAAAACCACGGACATCATGATGCAAGTATTCAGCAAGGTGGAGAGAAAATCAGATTGGTTCAGGCCTGTGGGAATTGAGAAATGACACACTGGTGAGAATCCTAGGATTTCTGTGGCCTCATAGTCCTTAATGATATTATGGAGTTTAATAACCTGGAGATTCCCCTTCTGAAGACCCAGCGAAAGACAAAGGACCAGAAAAGCCTAGCTGAGCTACACAGAAAACTTCCAGATAATAAATGTTAATATCTTAGACACACATTCAGGAAAACTGCAGTCGTATCTCTCCTGTTGGTAGTGATTGTTATATTACAGGGCATGGTAAGGTGTCCCACTCATGATATAGCTCTACTTGTCATGAACAAGGTCAAGAGGACTCTGATGATAATGAATAACCCCACACCCCAGGAGGTGATGACCCACTCCAATGTACTGTCTGTCAGTGCAGAGTTCTTGGTGAGCCTTGACTTCCTATACTCTTCACCCAGTAGTGAAGAAGCACCTCCATCCATTTCTAGAGGGCACTTAGAGTTGGATAGTAAAGCATCAGGGGCTTCACCCCATTCAGCAAGGTGACTACTCCAGCCCTAGTGGTGTCATCAGCACTATGGGAAGTAGTCAATAGCCACCTCTGTCTTCCAGCAGATGGTGTCAAGGTAGTTTAGCAGCAGATCTCCCAGCGGTAAAATGATCTTCTTGGGGAGTTAAAGGAAGAAGGGAGCCNTGAACATTGACTTATACCTACCTGGCAACAATGGGTCAGGCATCTCTTTGCTCACCAGAGCAGTGCCAGAGGAGGTCTGCAGAAACACAAGGTTTGAATCAGAGAGTCTGGTTAACATAATATCCAAAAATTTAACTGAGTATTACTTATTACACATATCAGAAAAAAATGAAAGAGAAAAGAAAACCATCATTCAAGAATGCATAGATGATACATATGCTGGAATTCAGGACAATGGCCTGAAAGCCATCAGGTAAAAATGCTTCAACAAAGAGCTACAAATATGCTGACAATAAAGGGGAAAAAGTATCAGCACAGAAGAATGAAGGTACAGGTAAGAACAAAACAGATTGTTTTTAAAACTAGTAATTATCATTACCAATAACAAAACCTCAAGAGGTTTGGAAAATAGCTGCATGATGGGATCCTTGTGTAGCAAGCAAAGGGCTCTTGACTTAACACAACCATGTACACATACAAAGCAAAGCAAAGCAAAACAAAACAAACAAAAACCTCCCAAAAANCAATGAAAGAAGTGTCCCCTACAACACATACACAAAACAACAGCAATCAAGAACCCTGTAACTTGGTGAATAGAATCAGTGGTAGATGAAGAAGCTAGAGGAAGATTCATATTCATCTTTTCACCAGTAGATATACTTTGAGCTGATGAGCAGAGAAAAGATGGTGGCCATGTGAGTGGGAAGTGATGGTCAGGCTGAGAAACATTGTAGGTATAAAAAGTGTTACTTTTGGCATCTCATAAAGATTACTCCCGTGTCTCTGAAGTAGTCAGAACATTGGACACTATATTGATTAATTATAAATGTGAATATTTAAAACTTTTTAGATTAACCGTAGATGTAATGATATCTAAATGAACCAGTGCCAATTATTCAAAGGTATTATTATTATTATTATTATTATTCAAAACACTGGTTGATGACAATGGAACTTTAAACAACTGTTAGAGTCACCATAGGAAAATAGGATAAAGGAAAAAAATAAAGAAGCAAAGGAAAGCAGGACATATTATGGCAGATTAAAGAATTACTAAGTAAACAAGTATATTAAATGTAAGTGATCTAAATGAAAAATTAAGACAACAAAGGTTGGCATACTGAATAAAACATAACCCTGTTACATGCTTCTTTACTTCCTGCCATTGCACCATTACATGTGTGATGGGGAGAGGGATGAACTAAAAGGGTGGAGGAGATATATTATGCAAATTTTATCCAATAGAAGGTAGAGCTACATATCTGTCTTAGTCAATTTTCAATTGCTGTGACAAAACGCCATGACCAAGGAAACTTAAAAAAGAAATCATTTAATTTGGGGTTCATGGTTCTAGAGTGTTAAAGTCCATGACCATCATGGTGGGGAGCATGGCAGCCAGCAGACAGGCANGGAGCTGGAGCAGTAGATGAGAGCTCANATCTTAATCCATAAGACCAAGGTACAGAGAGATAACTGGAAATGGTGTGGTCTTTGAAGTTTCAACTCAAACTCCTCCAATGAGGCCATACTTCTCAATCTTTCCCAAATAGTTCCACCAACTGGGGACCAAACATTTGAATATATAAGCCTGTAGAAGACATTCTCATTCAAACCACTACAATATCATAATAACATGATAAGTACACTTCAATGCTAAGAAACTTACCATGGTGTGGCAAGAACCTTGTGTAATAATTAAAATGATTAAGTATTAATTTACCAAAAGTACCAAGCTGCATTAAATACTTATGTACCAAAAACTGAAATACGTGACAGAAACACACATNCAAAATTATCTGTGGAGACCTCACAACCTGCTCTAAACCACTGGTATAACTAGGGGGGAAAAGACACAAAGAAAAACAAAAAAACTCAATGATGTCATCAACCATATG
>LZPO01117063.1:180927-200500 GCA_001675575.1 Neotoma lepida
AACTGACTTATAAAAGCAACAAATGACAGAGCAGAAAAGTAGCATCCTGGCCCTGGAGCTCAGACCAGAGAAAGAAACACAGCCTGGGTTTGGGACCTGAGCCAGAGAAATGAACACTTTATTCCCAAACCCAGAACTAANGAAACATGCCCTGACTCTGAAACTACTACCAAAATAACACTCTTGGTTCCTAAATCAGAGTCAGTGAAAGATATGTGCCCTGGCCTTAGAATTAGTGTCCAAAAGCCAAAAAAGGGTAGTGAGAGAAACACAGTTTGGCTCTCACATCAGGGCTATCTTTGCCCCTAGCCCACAAAACTGACCAATCCCAGGGCAGGACAAAAACTAGCTAATCCCTGTTGACTCTGCCCCCAGGCCATCCTATATAAACTCTCCTGCCTGGGCAATTGTGAGCTGTTTTCTCCACTCTGGTAGAGGCAACTACTNTCCTGGACTCCTCCTTCCCAAATAAATCTCTTTCTCAAAAGCGTTTTTGGTGTGAAGACCTTCATTCCCTGGTATACAGAAGAACTTTGCTGGGATGTCCCATAGTGGACTGAGCAAAGAGGAGTTGAACAGAAGACCTTTGCTGGGACGTCCCACAGTGGACTAAGCAAAGGAGAGCTGAGTAACACTTAAGTCTGAGAAGCACAGCTCTGCTAGGAAGCCCCCTTAAGTGGGGCTGTTCTAAGCAGCTTGAGGTGTCTGGGATACCTCACCCTCCAGGGCTGGACTGTTTCTTTGCAGCCCCAGCCATCAGAGCTGTTCCAAGTAGCTCAAGGTGTCTGGGACACCTACAGGGCAGAGCTGTTCAAAGTAGCTTGAGGTGTCTGGGATATCTCGCCCTCCAGGGCTGGACTGACTCTTTACAGCTCCAGCTGTCAGAGCCCACTGAGTTGCAACTTTGTTGCTTACATTTTGGTGTGGAAACCCAGGACCAAGCCCACTGAGTTGCAACAAAGTGCCTACACACAGGACACAGGTTATACCTGTTTTTCAAATGTTCCTGACATATAGATCAAGAATACTAGACCATGAGACAAACTTCAAAATTGGGGAAGAATTGAAAACATGAAGAATATGTTTTATACTTTCAAATCAAACTATAAACTAATAACAGAAAAATGAATCTAGAGACTAAATGGAGTTTAGTTTCCAAGTAATCTCTGGACCAGAAAAGGCTTCTCCACATAAAACAAATCAACTGTTAACTAAAAGAAAAAAAGAGGAATAATAAATTATAGCTTGTGTGGTCCAACTAAAGTAGTACAGAGGGTGAAAGCTGTAGGAGTACCAGATTAAATAACACAAGAGAAAATGTGTCAAGCCTATAGATGACATCACCAAACAGTATTTTTCTTTTTACAGGAGTGGCACACACCCAAAGCAAGTGAACTGGAAATGATAAAGACATGTGCTGACAGGTGAAACTGAGAACAGGAACATGGGAAAAATGAAAGAACAAAGCTGGTTCTTTTAAAGATCTGAACAAGTTACAGTGCAAGCAGGTCCCTTATGAGCTCCCTGAACATTCTAGTCCACTCTAGAAGAGTTCTTCAACACCCTCTTAGCTCTTTCATACTGATTACCTTGTCATCTGCAAGTGGGAGCATTTTCCTTCCTTTCAGATCTGTATGAACCTCTTCTATCACCTCTCTGTACTGTGTTGAAGAACAGCAGTGAGACCAGACATTCCCTCCTCATTTCTAGCCTTAGAGAAGAGCAGTTGGCCTTCTATTCCTATGCATTTTGTTAACTGTGGATCTTTTACAGGTAAGAAGTCACTATGACTATCTCCTCAGAGTTTGTCATACACATGACACTGGATGTGCCAACTGTTCTTTTGTGCATAATTCATATACCTTGTTTATGGGGTATTAAATGAGACCTGAATTCCTGGAATAAAACAGCCATGGTGTATGTTGTTAAAATTCAGTGTTCAGAAAATACCCAAATTAAAAAATAAAAAAAGAAAATACCCAAGTCAAGTAGAGGGCACAATAAAGTAGGAATCATTTGACCAAAGAGAAAAAAAAATGGCAAATGAACATGTGAAAATTTGGTTAGTCAGACACTCCATTGGAGAAACATAAGCCAAGACCCAGAGATCTCACCACACACACAGAAAAACTAAAACACAAATAATGAACATAAAAAATGCTGATGAGGGCAGAAAATGACCAGATCTCTCAACATTGCTTCTGGAAAAGTAAAGGCATCNAGTCACTCACTCTGGAAAACCAAGCAGGTTTTTAAAAACCTAAAATGCCTTTCTTGTATGACCTAGCAATTGCATTCTGGGTATTAGTCAAGGGAAGTGGAAACCTTGGTCTGTAACCCATCTTTCATAAAAGTTCCCAACAGCATTATAATATACAACAGTATAATATTCCTAAACCTGAAACTCCAAATACTCACTCAAAAGTGCAAGATGCGTAAACAACTATTGTAAAGCCATGCCATGGAATACTACTCAGTAACAAAAAAGATTGATCTATTGATTATAGGCAATGGCTCATAAAGCTGTGTAAGGCAGAATGCCAAGGAAATATATAGGCTAAAAATCACATATATGATTCCATTATGCAATATTCATGTACTCAGAAGATTACAGAGTCCAAAAATAGATNGTAATATTTAGGGGTCCTTGGGGAGGAGGGTGAAAATGATAAGAAAGAGGGAAGGGAATGGTAGCAATAGAGTAGTATCTTTCTGTGTGTGCCTATGACACAGCTTCAGTATGTAACCCAGGCTAGCCCCAAATTTATGATCCTTGTGTCTCAGCCTCCCAAGTTGTGGTGGTTTTAATAAGAATGTCGCCCATAGGCTCGTGGATTTGAATGCTTGGTCACCAGGGAGTGGAACTATTTGAAAGGGTTAAGAGGTGTGACCTTGTTGGGTTGGAAGAAGTGTGTCACTGGAAGTGGGCTTTGAGGTTTCAAAAGCCCATGCCAAATCCAGAGTGTCTCTTTCAGCCAGTGGCTCAGGATGTAGCTCTCAGCTACTTTTCCAACACCGTGTTTGCTGGCATGCCACCATACTTCCCACCATGATGATAATNGACTAAACCTCAAAACTAAACTGTAAACAAGCCCTCAATTAAATGCTTACTTTTTGTAACAGTTGCCTTAGTCATGGTGTTTCTTCACAGCAATAGAACACTGATTTAGACACAAGTGCTTCAATTACAGGTTCAAGCCCCCACAAAGAATAACTCTATATACTGATTCTGGCTTCAAGAACACCATGCAGTTAGNGGTAGTCCAAGTGATTCCAAAATCAATACAGGAAATTTCTGTTGCCTATGGCTGCTTCTTAGAGGTTGAAGGTAAGTCCCTTGCTGAAGACATCACATACTTAGGACACAGGACTCAGATGGTTAGAGCAGGATCTAACCTGAAAGCTTCCTTCTTATGACATTGTAACATGAATTGCTAAATGGTCTTCTAATAAAAACCCAGAGCTAGAAATTGGGGTAAATGCTGAAAGATCAGAGAGACAAAGGAACATTCGACTGCTTATCTCCAAGACTCCTCAGCCTGAAAAGCTTCTAGTTCCTGTCTCCTCACACCTTATAAATCTTTCTCTGACCAGCCGCCACTTCTTGGGATTAAAGGCATGTGTGCTTCCCATGAAAAGCCATGAGATCTCAAGTACTGGAATTAAAGGTGTGTGCCACCACTGCCTGGCTCTGTTTCTCTCCTAGACTGAGTTAATCTCATGTAGTCCAGGGTGGCTTTGAACTCACAGAGATCCAAACGGATCTGCCTCCTGAGTGCTAAGATTAAAGGTATGTGCCACCACTGCCTGGCATCTATATTTAATCTAATGGCTTGTTCAGTTCTCTGATCTTCAGGGAAATTTTATTAGGGCACACAATGTATCACCACATGGCATAGCTTCCATGATACCAGAAAATACTATGCAAGTTGCCAAGAGAGGGAAACAATTAATTGTCCTACCCGGTTGTGACACCTCTGGTCCACAACAATGACCAACATGGCAAGATCTCTGTAAAAGTGCAACAGTGACACTCACATGTTGGTAGGAACCAATAGCTGTCTAAGTGGACTTAAAGCCCACTGAATAGGAGGGAAACCATTCCCAGTCTAGAAACCTAGCCAACTACCCAGCCTTAGTAAGGTCATGGATCTTTGAAAAGGATCTACCATCACTAGTTTATGAGACTAGCATAATTCCTTAGCTACATTCTAAATTTTATCCATATACCTGCAGATAAGTGTAACTATCATCTTTCATCAGAGAAACTTCAGAAACTGGAAGCCATCACATAAAACAACCGGTCACAATGTAGAGACCANTGGATTGAGAGGATCCTAGCTCTAGTTAATGCAACTGTAGCACAGCTCCTGTATCTGTGGCTTAGGGAACATGGAGAGAAAAGGAGGCAGAAAGATTGTAAAAGCCAGATGTCTTTAGTTTGGGTTTCAATTGCTATGAAGAGATACCATGACCATGGCAACTCTTTTAAAGGAAAACCATTTAATTGGGGTAGCTTACATTTTCAGAGATTTAGTCCATTATCATCATGACGTGATATGGTGGTGTGCAGGCAGACACGGTGCTGGAGAAGGAGCTGAGAGTTCTATATCTTGATCAGTAGGCACCAGAGAGAGACTATCTACCATAGCTTGAACATATGAGTCCTCAAAGCCCACCCCACAGTGACAAACTTCCTCCAACAAGGCCATACCTACTCCAACAAAGCCACTTCTCCCAATAGTGTGCCACTCCCTTTGGGGACCATTTTTTTCAAACTACCACATCAGAATACCAGGAAACCTGCTGTTGATATTGTCTCTTGTCAATATTGCTGAATAAATAAAACCTGAACAGTAGCAATATCAATAAATGTACTAGCAGGGAAATGGGAAAATCTCACAAGTTCCCATTCCAGGACAAAGAACTACAAAGAACTGATGACTGTAGGGAGAGGGAGAATTAGCCTCCTCTAAGGATGAGCNACCTTATTGATTGTCCAATTTAAAGTGGCCACACAACAAAAATGGACCCAGCAGGTCATATGTATATATTTGTGCATATAAATATGTGGGACAGTAATAAAAAGCAAAGAGGCTATCAATTTGAGAGTGAGAGTGGATATAATATAGTTTAATTAAAATATATTTTTAAAAACAATATCCTCCAAGAACTGTGGGAAAATGGCAGAACCAGACATGTGTAATAGTACTAATGATTTTATAATTTTAATTATATACTTTGATTGGCAGATAAACTCTGTGAAGGACACATAGCCCTGTCTGCACTCTTTACATACTTGTAAATCAGTAACTATTGCAGAATAAAAGACATTAAAAATAAATAAAATGGGCCAGGTGGTGGTGGCACACGCCTTTAATCCTAGTACTCGGGAGGCAGAGGCAGGTGAATATCTGTGAGTTCGAGGCCAGCTTGGTCTATATAGTGAGATCCAGGACTATTATACAGAGAAACCCTGTCTTTAAATAAATAAATAAATAAATAAATAAATAAATAAATAAATAAATAAAAATTTAAAAATCCTTTTATGTTTCCTCACAGATAGAAGAAACATAGCAATTCTAAATGCAAATCTATGCTACTTTTTTCCCCCTTCCAGTGTTATTTCCATAGATTATAACTAAGAATCAAGATGAGTGAAGGCTGCCTGGCTGACAGGCTGGACCAGAGAATCCTCAGTTCTTAATTTGCCAGTTCTTCTTACATTTTTCTGAAGATTCATATTTGGTTTCACAGCAGTACAGCTACCAAAATCTTGTGTGGAGACTTCCTCAACAACCNGGTAGTCCAAGTGATTCCAAAATCAATACAGGAAATTTCTGTTGCCTATGGCTGCTTCTTAGAGGTTGAAGGTAAGTCCCTTGCTGAAGACATCACATACTTAGGACACAGGACTCAGATGGTTAGAGCAGGATCTAACCTGAAAGCTTCCTTCTTATGACATTGTAACATGAATTGCTAAATGGTCTTCTAATAAAAACCCAGAGCTAGAAATTGGGGTAAATGCTGAAAGATCAGAGAGACAAAGGAACATTCGACTGCTTATCTCCAAGACTCCTCAGCCTGAAAAGCTTCTAGTTCCTGT
This sequence comes from Neotoma lepida, assembly GCA_001675575.1. NCBI lineage: Eukaryota > Metazoa > Chordata > Mammalia > Rodentia > Cricetidae > Neotoma > Neotoma lepida. Next base: position 187,034 of record LZPO01117063.1, read on the forward strand.
CTCCTCACACCTTATAAATCTTTCTCTGACCAGCCGCCACTTCTTGGGATTAAAGGCATGTGTGCTTCCCATGAAAAGCCATGAGATCTCAAGTACTGGAATTAAAGGTGTGTGCCACCACTGCCTGGCTCTGTTTCTCTCCTAGACTGAGTTAATCTCATGTAGTCCAGGGTGGCTTTGAACTCACAGAGATCCAAACGGATCTGCCTCCTGAGTGCTAAGATTAAAGGTATGTGCCACCACTGCCTGGCATCTATATTTAATCTAATGGCTTGTTCAGTTCTCTGATCTTCAGGGAAATTTTATTAGGGCACACAATGTATCACCACATGGCATAGCTTCCATGATACCAGAAAATACTATGCAAGTTGCCAAGAGAGGGAAACAATTAATTGTCCTACCCGGTTGTGACACCTCTGGTCCACAACAATGACCAACATGGCAAGATCTCTGTAAAAGTGCAACAGTGACACTCACATGTTGGTAGGAACCAATAGCTGTCTAAGTGGACTTAAAGCCCACTGAATAGGAGGGAAACCATTCCCAGTCTAGAAACCTAGCCAACTACCCAGCCTTAGTAAGGTCATGGATCTTTGAAAAGGATCTACCATCACTAGTTTATGAGACTAGCATAATTCCTTAGCTACATTCTAAATTTTATCCATATACCTGCAGATAAGTGTAACTATCATCTTTCATCAGAGAAACTTCAGAAACTGGAAGCCATCACATAAAACAACCGGTCACAATGTAGAGACCANTGGATTGAGAGGATCCTAGCTCTAGTTAATGCAACTGTAGCACAGCTCCTGTATCTGTGGCTTAGGGAACATGGAGAGAAAAGGAGGCAGAAAGATTGTAAAAGCCAGATGTCTTTAGTTTGGGTTTCAATTGCTATGAAGAGATACCATGACCATGGCAACTCTTTTAAAGGAAAACCATTTAATTGGGGTAGCTTACATTTTCAGAGATTTAGTCCATTATCATCATGACGTGATATGGTGGTGTGCAGGCAGACACGGTGCTGGAGAAGGAGCTGAGAGTTCTATATCTTGATCAGTAGGCACCAGAGAGAGACTATCTACCATAGCTTGAACATATGAGTCCTCAAAGCCCACCCCACAGTGACAAACTTCCTCCAACAAGGCCATACCTACTCCAACAAAGCCACTTCTCCCAATAGTGTGCCACTCCCTTTGGGGACCATTTTTTTCAAACTACCACATCAGAATACCAGGAAACCTGCTGTTGATATTGTCTCTTGTCAATATTGCTGAATAAATAAAACCTGAACAGTAGCAATATCAATAAATGTACTAGCAGGGAAATGGGAAAATCTCACAAGTTCCCATTCCAGGACAAAGAACTACAAAGAACTGATGACTGTAGGGAGAGGGAGAATTAGCCTCCTCTAAGGATGAGCNACCTTATTGATTGTCCAATTTAAAGTGGCCACACAACAAAAATGGACCCAGCAGGTCATATGTATATATTTGTGCATATAAATATGTGGGACAGTAATAAAAAGCAAAGAGGCTATCAATTTGAGAGTGAGAGTGGATATAATATAGTTTAATTAAAATATATTTTTAAAAACAATATCCTCCAAGAACTGTGGGAAAATGGCAGAACCAGACATGTGTAATAGTACTAATGATTTTATAATTTTAATTATATACTTTGATTGGCAGATAAACTCTGTGAAGGACACATAGCCCTGTCTGCACTCTTTACATACTTGTAAATCAGTAACTATTGCAGAATAAAAGACATTAAAAATAAATAAAATGGGCCAGGTGGTGGTGGCACACGCCTTTAATCCTAGTACTCGGGAGGCAGAGGCAGGTGAATATCTGTGAGTTCGAGGCCAGCTTGGTCTATATAGTGAGATCCAGGACTATTATACAGAGAAACCCTGTCTTTAAATAAATAAATAAATAAATAAATAAATAAATAAATAAATAAATAAAAATTTAAAAATCCTTTTATGTTTCCTCACAGATAGAAGAAACATAGCAATTCTAAATGCAAATCTATGCTACTTTTTTCCCCCTTCCAGTGTTATTTCCATAGATTATAACTAAGAATCAAGATGAGTGAAGGCTGCCTGGCTGACAGGCTGGACCAGAGAATCCTCAGTTCTTAATTTGCCAGTTCTTCTTACATTTTTCTGAAGATTCATATTTGGTTTCACAGCAGTACAGCTACCAAAATCTTGTGTGGAGACTTCCTCAACAACCNGAAGAAGCTCCAGTCTCTGCTAAATGCCTTGAGGAAACTTCCAGAAACTAGATGGTCAGCAACTGAGCACGCACATTTGCCAAATAAGGAATCTGAAGGCCAGCCCAGCCAGACCTCTGCTTCAGCTGCACCCACATCACCGAGATGCCTACAGCACCTGGAACACACCTACACTCAAAAGTATTTTGGATTGTGGCTCCAAAGCATGTCCACCTCTTTGATTCTTATTTCTTCCAAAAAGCCCAGAATAGTTGATTTTGTTTTTCCGCTTACAAGAACTCAACAGTACTGAGCAGGTCCCCTTGAGCTCATTTCCATCTGAGGAGAGATTTTGAGCTTCCTGGATCCGGACTTTGTCTTGAATGATGCTTGCCTGATTGTGATCCATGATAGTCCTCAGCTCAAACGCCAGAGACAATCAACTTAACAGGAGAAAATACTTGTTTGGGTTTCTGGTTTGAGAGGTTTCAGTCTGTGATTACTTGGCTGTATTGCTTTTGGACCCAACANAGGGCAAAATATGGCAGGGAGTACCATGGAGTAAAGTCATCACTTCATCAGAACAAGGAAACAGAAGGAGACACACAGTAAGGGAGCTCCTGAAGTCCTTTCAACAGGGTTCCATGACCTAGCTTCCTTCCTTCCTGAAGCCTGAACCTAATTAGCCTTATCAATAAAAGCCAGGAATCAAATATTGGGGTAATAACCTGAAAGATCAGAGAAGCAGAGGAGCACCTGCCAGTGACTTCTTACCTCTCCGAATCCTCAGACCAAAAGGGCCGAGATCCTGTCTTCACTTGCCTTATATATCCTCTCTCCACCTCCCGAGTGCTGGGATTAAAGATGTGAGCCTCCCAAGTGCTGGGATTAAAGGTGTGAGCCACCACCGCCCAGCTTCTGTGGTTATCTAGTGACTAACTCTGCCCTCTGATCTCCAGGCAAGCTTTATTTGTCAAAAACACAAACAAAATACCGAATAACACCTTCCTCCAGGTTCCACTACTTGGAGGCTCTGCCACCTGCCCATAGAGCTGCAGGCTGGGGTCGGAGCCTTTAGTGTGCAGCTTTGGTGGACAGTTTCTAATAATATCCATATGTGTGTGTGTGTGTGTGTGTGTGTGTGTGTGTGTGTGTGTGTGAGTTTTCTGAGTTCAGGGCCATTTCCCTAGGGAAAAGATGAAGGGTGTTCACATGCATACCACATTTTTGCCTATCCAAATGAGACTTGGGCTGCATGCCCAATTTGTGAATTTTCGAAAACTGCAGTAGGATTTTTCTCCCCGATCAAATAAAATTAGCACACATGGCTGCTGTTACAGAAAACCCATAGTGAATAAAGGGGGTAGAAGGATGACACAGCAGCCAGTGTAGCTACCCACAGTTAGAAAGATCTCTGTTGACAAGAGGGACCACCAGGCTGNTGATGACGCCTGCAGTTTCCCGAAAGTTAACCCTGCACTGTCTTGCCTGTGCAAACTTAAAAAAAATATTGCCGTTATCAAGGTCATGTCATTCTTGGGAAGATATCTGTGCCACGGAGAGAGATATGGCATCTTTAAATTACGGGCAATGCAGATAAAGAGCTGGGGCTCTACCAAGGTAAAAGTTGTAAAACCGGATTGATTTTTGCTGCAGCTCGCTAAGGGCTCCCCAGAGCCAGGATGCNATGTTGAAATATAATAATTGATAGCCTGAAAAAATATTTCTGAGAAGTATTCAGAGGTAGTGTAGAGCCCTGCTTGAGATTAAGCGAGCTCCTGCTTCAGTGAACCCCAGGACCAAAGTGACCCAGAGCCCCCGGCAGCTTCTGATGCGAGCCCCTGGCTGCCCTTATCCTTGCTTCTCCACCTCCTCCTCCATCTCTCTTTGCCACCTCCGCCTTCACTGCAGAAGCAGAGAAAATGCTCTTGGCCTTCAAATAGGGGCATTTGTTAAAAGCTGTTGTGGAGAAATAATTATCCGACAATCAGACCTGNATGTGTGGGGGAAATCGCACTGGCTAATATCACCTTGGCCATCCCAGGGAGCAGAGGGNTCCACGCTAATCTGACCCCTTCTNAGCCTTGACTTNGTGGGCTGACCACCCCAAGCTGTGAGTGTGTGTCGAAATTGCTTGGGATTCAATTGAACACATTAAAATTTAAAAAGGATTTAACTGAAANTTTTCAATAGCTTCTGCGAAAGGGGATAATTTATTAGCTCAGAGTAAATTAAAATCTCAAGCAGGGGTAAAGACTTGGGAGATTGCTTTAATACATTTTATATGCTTTCAAAAGAAATGTTCTTTTAAATGGTCCAAAAATCAGCTAATTTTGTCCTATTTAGCAAATTACCTCCTAAGGCCACAATGTTGAAAAACTTAACAATTATTTTTTTTTAAACGAAAAATAGAGGAGGGGTTAAAAAAAAAATCATACACCTTCCACAGGAAACAACCAAACCCCAAATTGCTATGGCTTTTATGTGACACAGTTAGGATCTATATTTTTTTCTTTTTTAATTCAAAAGTCAGTGAAACCTTGGCGCTCCCTTCTGCCAGGCCACATGGAGACCTTTTCTCTGCTCGGTGATTGCCGGTGAGGAGGGTGGAAGGTTAATGGAGAGGCGCTGAGGCGAAATCCCAGTGCAGCCTGATAATTTATACCTTTACTTCAGGCGCCGTTCACTTGTGGAGCGCAGAGGCCAGCGAGCTGAGTCGGACCTGTTGCCCTGCTCAGCTCAGGGGCGATCTTCATCCCTGCAGAAGATTGCTTGCTTTGAATCAGCCCTGTGATGAAAGCCATCTTCTCAGCTCCAGGTGACAAGCAAGGATGAAAAGGACCGTTTTTTTTTTTTTTTTCTCTCTTACTTCACTCTGCTATTTTTTTTTAAAGACTTCTCTTTTCCGAGGAGCACACCCACTGTGGAACTCAGGGTGGAGCACACAGGTGATCTTTTGGGGCTTTATTAGATATGGGACAATTTGAAGCTGCAGTTATGATAATTTCTAAGCCCATTTAGAAACAATCTATGTCTTGTAAAAACAATGATACACCCATGTGCTTAAAGACAAGGAAATAGACAATGAAATAAAGAATAAATGAANCATGACCTGGCCAGCCTGAGAAGCTTGCTTGATCTTTTCATTTCCATCCATCCATCCACCCATTCATCCATCTGTCCATTAATTAGTTAATGTGGTGGTGATGGGGGTAGTGGTGGTGATGGTATGAGTACCTGTGCACTTAAGTAGTCTGGGTGTGTGCATGTGTGTATAGGCCAAACTGACTTGGGATTTCATCCTTCTGTCCCTCTGTTTTTCCATCTCTCCTCACTGAACCTGAAGCTTGTTTATTCAGCTAGGCTGTCAATGAGCTTTGTGGTTTCTCTTATTCATTCTTACCCCTCTAGGCCTGAGGCTACAGGCGCCTGTTTTTATGACAGGCTTTTTGCATGGCTTCTGGGGCTGGGAACTCAGGCCCTCTTGCTTGTGTAGCAAACATTTTACCTACTAAGCCATCTACCCAGCTCAAAACTTGTTTTTTGTTTGTTTGTTTTCAAATCAAGAATAAANTACGTGATTGCTAAGTCTCTATTCAGGGTTAGGCTACACATGAAGCTCAGCCTTGTGGAGTAGGCCATGACAACATCCCCAAGATGGATGGCATTGGCATAGTCCTCTCACACCATTCTAAAAGGCTCTGGTTCTTGCAGGGCATCTCAGAAAGATATGAGGTGGCTCAGACCACAAAATTTTTAACCATTGTGGGGTCTTGTGTCCCAGTGAGAGCCAGTACAAATGATTTTTATGATTTTCATGGTTGGTTAACTTGAAGAGTGTTTGAAACTTCGAACTTTTCCAGGAGAGATGTGTAAACCATGAATATCTCAAACCAAACAAAGTCCTGTTAACATTTTGGCATTTAGAGTGTAAAAGGTCTTGTTCATGAAGACTGCTCAATTCTCAATTTTCAAAGTCAAGGGTTGCTTAAAACACTGGCAGTGACCTTGATGTGTGTGTGTGTGTGTGTGTGTGTGTGTGTGTGTGTGTGTGTGTGTGTGTATGTGTGTGTGTGCAAGCTTGTGTAGGCTAGAGGTCAACCTTCAGAGTCATTCCTCAGGTACTGACCACCTTTATGTCGAGACAAGGTCTTTCCATGGCTGTGAACTCTCCAACTAAGCTAGACAAAAAATCCCCCTGCCACCCTGTCTCTGCCCCCCTGATGCTGGAATTACAAGCAAGAGCCACCACACTCTGCTGTTTTAGCATGGTCTGCGAACTGAATTCAGGTCCCCATGATTGCTTGGCAAGCACTTATAGACTGAGCCATCTCCCCTCACTGACCTTAGGTGTCTTGACATTCTTTATATTGTTTTTTCCTAGTTCATGAACATCTATTATCTATTTTTTCTCTGTTTCTTTAGATTTATTTTTTTATTTTTCTAACTTATTAAGCTGAATGGTTAGATCAATAACTTTTTATAGTTACCAGTTTATTTGGACATTTTTAGACTTTTGATGATTTCTTTTGCTTATTTTCTCCTTTCTTTGATTGTACTAGTTTGGTGACATTTTTCTGTTTCATCCCCTTCCTTTCTAGACTGGAATGAAATTCAAGCATTTTCATTTTGATTTTTCTAAAGGTTACACTCCAGGTGGGTTTACTATGGGAAACTCAGAAAGAGTAAACTTGTAGCTCTCCGTGCATGGCCCTCCTCCAACCTTCACACATAACTCAGATGTTTAGTGAGATGGAAAAATTTTAAGGTGATTTCATTCTTCCTTAAAGAGGAAATAATACATGTTCTATAAATTGTATNAGCTNCATATTCCAGAAAACCTGACCACGTAATCCTGTTAGACACTAAAAAACACATTTGATATGGTATAGTTTAAATTTATTAACATTTCTCCTCTTGATCAGAAGAATAGAATNCCTCAACTTCCACTGTCCCCTGCCTTCTTCCTATTAACTGGCATTTTGAATTTTTACCTTAACTCCTCCAACATGTCTGTGTATTTTTAATAATGCAGTTTAGATTCATTTGAATTTACTTATATAATTGCCTTTTTATTCTTTGAAAATTCATGCCATTTACACAACATATTTGATCATATTCATGCATTACCTTTCCCTCTAACTTCTACTCTGCCTCTCTCCCAACTTCATGACCTCCTTTTTTTTCTTATTAGTAACATATGCTGCCCATATGTGTGTGGGTGTGGAACCATACATGAGGCATGGACAACCTACCAGTGGCCCTATCAGCCACAATGGAGGGTGCCTTTCTCTCTCCCAGGAGCCATAAACTCTCNATACCTCCTCCACCTTNTCCATGGATTAGACATCTGGGGCCCCTCCTCCATCCATCTAGAGTTTTGACTCTGCTTCCTGAAGACATCAGTTATTAATGAGGTATTCTAAAATCANTGGATCTTCTTGTAATTAACATTTTCCTATTTGAATTCATTTGAATGTATTCTTTAGTGTTTATTTCTTGCATGAGAGACTGTCTATAGTAGTCTCTAAATATTGACCTGAAAATATCGTTATTTTGCTGCCATGTACAGATGGTAGTTCAGTTGGATATAGATTGATGCTTTTTCTACTTTCCTCTGGCTCTTTTATACTAGATGAGAAGCCTGTAGTTGGTCCCTTTGTGTTTCCCTTGCAGACAATCTTTCTTTTCTTTTTTACTATTTTAAGACATTTTGTTTTCAAGCTTCTTAACTTTGATCTGATGGGTGTTGGTGTGGAATTATTTTTACTCNTTTTATTCAGAAGCCTCTTGTTTTATTCAGTTTTGGAAAATTATCAATGAATTTATGTTCAAACAGTCTCTTGATTCTTGATTTTGTTAATTTGGCGGAACCCCTACGAGATGACCAGGGGACGTTATTTTTCTTTAACTGTTTTGAATGTTTTACCTCTTTGTATATGTGTGCTGTGTTTGGAGTGATTTACTCAAGTTAGTTTTCCAATTCACTGATTCTTTCCCTATCCATTCTGGAACTCACTATGTAGACCAGGCTGGCCTAGGACTCATAGAAATCCATCAGTTTCTACCTCCCAAGTACTGGGACTAAAGGTGTGCCCTCAATGAGTGGCGCAATCCAATGTTTTGAACGCATTGAAATCTGTAGTTTTACCAAGTTGATGGCTAGAGCACAGCAGGAAATTTGTCCCGCTGCAAAGGTTTCCTTCTTCCTTCACAAAGTCAGGGACAATGGCTATTGCTGAGAGTGACCATGTGATTCAAAACAGGTGAGTGGCATAGGTGACTGCTTTTATCAAAGACACAGAACTTACATATTTGCATATGGATATCAAATATTAAAATATTAAAAAATGTTTTCTTGAGCACTTTATTGCAGCATCTAAGTTAGTGCCAACCAAGCCCTAGGGTAAAAGTAGTCTCAGTATGTAAGTAAGCCTTTTTGTTCATGGAGAGTCCCAGTTAAAGGAAAGGAAACTTGCTCAGACAAACTTGAGGACTATGGTTACAGAAGGACTTAAACAGTTTACCTACCAAGTCCATTCTGGAAGTAGAGAGAAGGTGATGATGATGATGAGCAATGTTTTGTATGTATTAAGCAAGTAACGTGCCCTGGGTAATTTTCTAAAGAGTTTTCTAAATTAGCTAATTTCATCATCCCCAAAACCTCTGGATCCAGTTTGTACTTCTATACTGAATTTGATAGTCAAAACAAAGAAAGGAAACTGAGGCACGGGTTACAATCCACATAGCAAGTGCACNTGGCCTTGGTTTTCAAACCTTAGCATCAGACTTTCTAACTCACCCCCACCTCAGAAATTGTCCTTAGTGCTGGAGAAGGATGCAAGACTGGTGAGCTGTGTGAGCTAGTGGTCCACTATGGACAGAGCTAAGTTTGAGCTGAAATGATGGGGATGGGAGTAGGANAGGTACAGCATCATAAACTAAGGAGAACAATTTTGAATGTAAAACACATTTTGTTATATCTAAGAGGCTAGAAAGCATTTCCCCCATCCTACTATAATTTTGATTACATTTAACCAAGTATTTTCCAGTTTAATATTTCTTTTCCTTGCTGTATCAGAGACAGGGTTCCATCTCAATCTCCTGAAAGCAGAGATTATAGGTATGTGCCACTACACTGTACACTGACTAAATAATTCACTAACATATGTGGTGGTTGTTTTCTGTACAGTGAAAAGCAAGCAGTGCAGAGCCTCTCACTCCTGCTCTGTCTGGCACCATCTCATTTGATACATTTTCCAAGGATGTAAAATGAAAGGACAGTTGCACAAGGTGGCCATAGGAGTGTTTTGAATGCTACCCTGTTCCTCATTAGCCACCAGGGGCTCCCAGAAGGGTGGATTTCCAGACATGACTGATCTGTAGAGATCCAGCCAAATTCTTTATACATCCCGCCTCCCCTCCTAGAGATACATTTTGTGGACAGGTGGCTCATATTGGGAATAGTCTGTGGACATGAATGAGACAAACACTAAGTAGCCCACATGGGCACTGAACCCCTAACCTTCGCCTCATTACCATGGAGCTCTGACCATCTGAGCTTCCCCACCACCAACTAATGATGCATTCCATGGAGGCCTGACCACATCAATCACCCTTTCCAAAGCAAAACTCACCACTCTGAAAGTAAGCAGAGCCATCAGCACAGAGTGCATCACGAGGGAACAGAAGTTATGTTGATGGACAGCTGACATGATGTGCTTTCCTACAGGCCATTCATTCTTTAGCACTAGTTTTTAAAGGGGCTGGAAGATGCTTAGGAGTTTGCCTTAGTTCACTCATTATTTATCTTTTATTGTGTGAGTTGGGAGGTGCACACCCATGCCATCGCATGCATGGGGAGGTCAGGGGAAAACTTGGGTGGGTTGTCCTCTCTACCATGTGGGTCCTGAGTCAGGCTTGGTGGCAAGTGCCTCTCATACTGAAATACCTTTGCAGCCCTTAACTCACAATTTTAAGAAGGTGTCTGTTTCTTATTCTGTACTCTTACCAGTGTAGCAGCAGCTTGTGATGTCATGAGCTCAAGCCCCAAGCTTCCTTAAAGGAGCTGTCCTCTTCCCTCCCCCTCCTCCCTTCTTTCTTCCTCCCCCTTCCTTGTAACTACTTTTTAATTCTTTAAAAGTTTTATACATGTATACAATGTATTAAATCTGTCTACCTGTACTGGGTTGTTGTATGTCAACTTGACACAAGTTAGAGTTATTAGAGAGGAGAGAGCCTCAATTGAGAAAATGCCACCAGAAAATTCAGCTCTAAGGTGCTTTGTTAATTAGTGATCAATGGGGGAGGGCCCAGCCCATTGTGGGTGATGTCATCCCTGGGCNGGTGGTCCTGGGTTTTATAAGAAAGCAGGCTGAACAAGCCATGTGAAGCAAGCCAGAAAGCAGCACCCCTCCATAGCCTCTGCATCAGCTCCTGCCTCCTGAATCCTGCCCTGTTTCAGTTCCTGTCCTGAATTCCTTTGATGATGACCTGTAATGTGGAAGAGCAAGCTGAGTAAACTCTTTCCACCACAACTTGCTTTTGGTCATGGTGTTTCATCACAGCAATAGAAATCCTAACTGATACACTACCACTATCTCCCTCCAAGTCCCCCAGTACCTCTATCATATCTCCCACTCTAATCCATGCCCTCTTTTTATCTTTCATTTCTGTTATTAATAACCTTTTGTTAGTTAGTGCTGACTGTATGTTCATGGGTTGGGGATATGAGAAACCCACTAGCACTCACATCCCCGAAGGAGACTGGCTCTTTCTTCCTTAGCAGACATCAAGTGCCAATAGCTCATCTGAGAGGCGTAGGGTCTCAGAGGCCCCTCCTCCATCCATGCTAGAATTTTGACTGGCTTGATCTTGTACAAGTCTGGAGCAGGTTACNGCAGCTGCTTTGAGTTGATGTGAGCAACAGCTACGTCTTGCCTAGGATTCAGCATTTCACAGCCCTTCTTCCATAGGGTGGCTCTTATATTCTTTTTGTACTGTCTTCTTTGAAGTTCCCTGAGCCTTGAATTGGAGGATATTGATATAGAAGACCTGTCCACATCTGAGAATCCGGTGTTACTTTATACTTGTTATGCTGGCCAGTTGTGAATCTCTACATTAACTGTTAACCATTGTAAAATGAGCTTCTCTGACCAANGTTCAGAGTAGCACAAATGAGTGGATATAAGCATAAATACCTAGAATGCACTTTGAGAAAATGACCATTTTGCAAAATAACAACAGTAGGTCCCCACATAGGGTCTATGATCTCCCTAGTCACAGGCTTTTGACCAGGTTTAAAGTGCTGATGTGATATCTCTACTGAGGATGCCTCATATCCCATCAGAAATGGTTGTTTACTCCTATAACTGTCATGCTACTGTAGCACTAGTGGGTACATCTTGATAACAAGTCAGTATTATAACATGGGTAAGACCACTGATGTCTTTTCTCTTCCAGAAACCTAAATAGCATCTTGGACACTATGTAAGCCAGCCAGAAGGAAGAAAGTTTCTTGGTCAGTTCGAGGTTGATTTCTTATGTCCTACATTAAAAGTGAGTGGTGTCTTCAACAACAGGGTCTTACCATCTAGTTATGAGTAATGGCAATAACCTGTGCTAGTTATGGGCTCAGGGACTTCCTTGGCCAATAACTCATAGGGAGATACCACATGCTTAACACTCATTGAGACTGAGATTTTTATTTAATAACCCATGTCTTCTATGAGGAGCATTGTAGACCCATGCAGGGTACTTCTTTCCAGCCTCCCTTTAAAAAAAAATATGTGTATTATATATTTTAATTAACTTACNGAGTAGTGTATTTTTGTGTCTTTCTCCATGTATTATTTTAGCTTTGACTACCTCCCTAGCCTCTCCTGTTCCTNGTCACTCTATTTCCACTTACATCTGTAACAAACATCAACTATATCCCCACTCTCCTTTTACATCACCCATATTCTACTGTTTCTTATAAATGAATTTATCCCTTGGGTTAGAAGATAATAGGGTTTCAAATATATTTTTCTACCTACTTCTCTTTTGTTCAAATCTTCCACCATACCTCATTTTCACCGACCCTATACCACCCCCTATGTTTAAATCTTTCTGCCCCGCCTGATATTCTCCCTCTTTACATTCATTTTTTTCAAAGTGTTGCTAATTTTAGCCAAAAGGGATTGGTTTTTAAATGGAGCGAAGGGGGATATAACTAAAATACTTCTTATTTTAATATACATTCCTTTTTCTTATTCCAAAATATATTGTCCTCCTTGTTCTAATTAATATACATTCTGGAAGCTTCTCAGAGAGATTTCCTGATGGAATATGCAAAATGAGTTTAGAATATAGAGAGTCACTATCCTGGCAGACTTAGAGTGAAGTGCGGTACATACCTGTAGCCCTAGATACTGGGAGACTGAGGCAGGAGGATCATGTGAATCCAATATTTTTTTGAAGCCAGTCTAGGCAACACACAGAGACCCAAACACCCAACATATGTAAATATGCCACGAAATAAAACAAATGAAAAACTCCCTGTAAGAATAAAAATGAGAACAATTCCANTTCTAAGTTTGTATGACAGTAGGAGGGTCTTCATGTACACTGCCTCATGACATGTTGACAGCAGCCATGTGGCATAGCCCCATGCTTTTATCCAAGTTTATATATTTGGTTAAGTAACATTTTGAGAGGTCTGGGTTAATAGCATAGGGTCATGCAGTCACAACCTGGCTCACTATTGAATCTAGGCTACCTACTCTAATCCTACGTTACCAGACAGAGATTAACCAATGGTGGTCCNTGGGACCAGTATGTTATTTGTAAATAGCTTTAGTAATATATAGCTGTCCTCATCAGTTTACCTGATGTTGGAGGTTGGGATAAGGGCTACAAGTGTAATTACTAGTAGAGAGTGTGTTGGAAAGCTACTGTCCAACATAGAGACCTGGGCCCAGTACAAAATGAAAATATAGGGCCTCATGCACAGAAGTAATGAAGAACAACATTCTAAATAATGAAGACATAGAATTAAGAGTGTATAAGATCATTGGAAGCCCAGGNTCTTGAGTAACTGCGTAGGTTCCACTTGCACTTTTGGAGTCAGCGCTAAAGCATTTCTATCTGGAATTACAAAATAATCTTGACCACTTCTGTGCCTTCCCATTTGCAGCTCAGGATACAGCTTTGCTGTGCACAGATGTGAGGAATGGGTGGGGTTTTCTGAGACATATTCAACACAAA
>LZPO01117063.1:200780-217024 GCA_001675575.1 Neotoma lepida
GTTACACTGTCATGCATAGGTCTGCAACTGTGCTCTCTGTTGCAAAGATCCACATAAATCAAGGACACTCGCCAAACCTTTTGGGCTGGGCAATGGAGGATGGGATGGAGGCTGGAGGTAAAGGAGACAAGAGAAAGGTTGTGCTCTGATGGTTGCCTAAAACTGAGTCTCCACTGAACTGATCAACTGCCACCTCTGAAGCCCCAAACACAAACATCCTTGCACTGATATTAAACTTCAACCTGGGAACTCTTCTCTACCACATTCCAGTGTGATCCCGAAGCACCTGGGGTGGACAGGCATTCTCCTCTCCTTGCTGCTCAGACAAAGGCAGCTCTCCAAGAACACTTTACTGCCTGCGAAGCTGTTTCTCTTTCATTANCTCTTTGGATCTTTGCAACATCCTAGTGGCGTTGATATTATTATCCTAGTTTGCAGACAAGAAAAGGAACCTGACCCTCAAAAGATCAAGATACTCCACCAAATGCACCAAACACGTGGTGTAGATAGGTCTGAGGCTTATTCTGAGGCTCTGTGCAGTTTGTCCTCTCCAGTCCATCCCTCCAGCCTATGCCCAATGTGGACATCACCCTTTAGGGTAACAACACAATTAGGAAGCATTTGTGTTGATGAAGATTCATCAGTGATGTCTCTCTTTGAACACATTTGCAGTTTAAGAGAGTCTCAGTCATCAGGCTCTCTTTCTATTGCTTTCCATGTTGTTTCTTACACTCTCATACCTGTTGTTTTAGAATTATGGAGCCAAAGATTCTCATGTTGTGCCACAGTAGGACAACAACAACAACAATAGCAACAAAATCATAAGTCTTGCTGATCTAATCTGATGACTTAAAAGTCAGTTATTCTTGCTTGTGTAGAATTGAATCTTTTCTATTACACGNCCACATTACTCCTGTCCTCTGTTAAGTCAATTGATCACAGCACAGTGGGTGCTTGGAGACTGGTTACATTTCTATCCTTTCCAGGGTCTAAGAAAACAAGATCCCTTTGCTTGGAGACTGTTCGGGATACTTGAGTCATTTCTCTTTCATTCCTGTTGGACTCTTCATTCTGCAGCTGCCCATGTCCTCCTAGACCTTGCCCAGCTTATTGTGATGCNCACTGTGATGCNGTGATAGTAATCTATGGCCCTCAAAGTGTGGCCCCATTCAACATCAGCATCACCAAGAACTTTGTTAGAAAAATTCAATTATCAGGCTGCCTTCTACNTCCAAGATACTGGAAACTCTAGGGATGGGACTTCACAGCCCTCCAGAGGATTCAGATGAATGTTTATGTTACCTTTNTTGGTGTCTTATCACCAATCACTACAGGTTAAGTAAGNAAACAGACTGAGTGAATAATTTTCTCATATGGTACCTAGTCTGAACAGTCAGATGAAATCGTATGGGGACGATGACATCAGGGTCAGTGTTTCATTGGGCCAATTGTCTCTACTCTTGAGATTGTCTCAGTCTAGGTATTTCAAATACTTGGTATTCAGTAAAGGAACTGGTCACACGTTGCTGGGAGAGCAGATATTAGCAACAAGAAGAAGAAGGACTAGAGGAGATAAGAGATGAGGCTGAGGTGTATTCTACATAGACTCATCCAGGGGTCAAGTNGATTTGAACTCCTATCCCACATTTTTTTCTCATGCTTTTAAATGCAGCCTATATTAACTTCCTTCACTTCCTCAGAGTTCCAAGGTAAACTACCCGTCCCCTAGGAAACCGTTTGCATCCATTTCTGGGCCTCTGCCTTTACAGGAGCCCAGATGGGTTCACCAAATGACTATTTCTGGTCTAGTGTTTGATAACATCCTGGAGTCAGAACNGGACTCTTCAATGGCAATACTTTCTGAAAATTTTCACCCATTGACCTATTTCTTCCTTATTCCTTTCTGTCATTGTTTCTTCCCATCCTCTTCCTCCTTGCTTATCAAAAGACATAGTGGATTTGCAAATGNAAATAATCTAAGGAACCTGAATTCATTTTTCTTCCAAGCCAGACTGCAATTACATAGTTTGCCCCAAGATCTGAGAAGGGAGGGTGTGATATTTCGTATCTCGATGACCAACTAATAGGGTCTAGAATCACCTAGGAGGCAAGTCTCTAGGCATACCATTGAGGGATAATTTGGATCAGATTAGTCCCTGGGCATGACTGTGAGGGATTCTCTTCATTAGGGTTACTAATGTGGGAAGACCTGCCCAAAATATAGATTCCCTAGGCTTGGGTCCCAGACTGCACAGAAAAGAGAAAGTTAGATGACTCACTGTTCTCTGCTTCTTGATGGTAGGTACATGTGATCAGTTGCTCAAAGCTCCAGCTACCAGGACTTTTCACCATGATGGACTGAACCCTGGAATTAACCCTTTTCTTGCTTGAGTAAGCAAGCCAAAATGAACCCTTTCTTGCTTGAGTTGTTTTCCNCAGAGTATTTTACTACAGCAATGGGACAAGTAACTAAGGCAGAAGGTCAGAGTAATTTCCACAGCAGCATTTTCCCGGGGAATTAGACTACTATCCAGTTTTTAGCCTGCAGTGTAGAGCATCAANAGCAGTGGCATCTTCCTTGTCTCCTACTTCTACTATTTTCTGTGCTGTATTATTCTTTTTCTGGGTTTAGAACTACTTTATCTTTTTATTACCTCTTTGTTAGAAGATAAAGCATCATACATTTTTTTCTTAGTCATTTATAAATTGAAATACAGAATTCATTATGATTTAAACAGCAGAAGGTATCTTGGTAGATTGGAGCCAAGGAACGCCATAAAGTCACGCCATGCAACAGATCTCATGTGTAAAGTTTATTGNGTGGAAGGGGAAAGAGGGTGGAAGAGAAGGCACTGGCTTTTTATTAGGGCGTGTAGCACATGCACATACCAAGGACACACAACTCATGGCAACAGTGGAAATATGTATTATTTTGTTGGCTGATGATGANATANATTGTTATGATTAGATTACTGAAGGTGGGCTTAGGGGTGGAGTTTTCCAACATTATTTATGCATCTTATTGAAATATATCATAGCAACTCAATCTGTGGATGCAATACATAATAATCAAAACAAGGCTGTTANCATTTCCATATCTTTAGGCACCATTTGATATGTTGGGAATTTTGTACTATTATGGCCCTTGAAAATNTNTGATAGACTGATAGACTGTTCCAATCAATAGTTGACCTACTTTGCTTAGCAAAGCCAGAANTAACTCCTTCTCTGCCCCTTATTGAACTTCTTTTCTTCCTCCCTTCTTCTCTCCTTCCCAGTATCTAGTGGCCATTATTTTGTTAGTTTCTTTAGCAAATCTGACCCAGTTTGAAGGGATTAATTGCACCTCAGAAGCCAATGGCAACAGGAGCAGAAACGTCACCATGGATGTCCTGGGAGAGGCCAGACAGGAAAACCAAATTCTGAAAACTGTGAACAAAGAAAAGCTATNACATTTCANAGGAAGTGGCTTTTAATTACAGTGGCAGGGAGTATGACTGCTGGCATGGGGGAGATAAGTTAAAATTTCTAGACTCATCCTTAAGACACATTATAGAGAGTTGAACCACACTGAATCCCTTTGATGGTCACCACTGTAAGAAGTGCAGGAAATAAATTCAACAAAAGAATCTGTGCTTTTGAAGAGCAGGTATAGAAGATTGGGACTCTGAACATGCAGCATGCTCTTCCAGATATGGCAGAATGCAGTTCCGAGCAGAGACCTTGAATATTGGAATGGAAACACAGTTCTTTGAAAATGGGGTGTGGATGGGTCTGATGAGATGAGTTAGCAGTTAACTGTATTTACAGATTACGTCCACTCACAACTACCTGTAACTCTACTTCCAAGGGATCCAGTGCCCTCTAATGGCCCCCCTCCCTCAGATACCAGGCCCACACATGGTGTACATACATACATATAGACAACCATTCATACACACAAAATAAAAAGAAATAAATACTAGAAATAAAGTGGAGGTTGGAGGAAATCTCAGTGAGGAGGTCATTCATAAGGCTTCATAAGCAATGGTGTGGAACATCCTTGGTGTGGTTTCAAAGAATGGCCTGAAGGGTCACTGCAGCTCTTCCGTGATCTTGCCTCTTTCCCCAGCTGTAAGGAGGCTAATTCTCTTCTCCTTCAGTCCAAGGGGCTCGTGAGTCACCTGTAACTGAGAGAATACAAAGACCAGCAGAAAGTCAAAAANGAATTTTAGCTTTGTCCTGCGGCTGGACTAGTTCCTTGTAAAGCCTTCCGTTTTAATGCAAGTAATCCTCCAGTTTTTTAGGTGGCCAGCCATGCTGTGAGAAAGCTCCGCTAGCTGCAGGGAGGAAGACGCTCGGGAGGCCTGGGGTTCTGCAAGGGAGAAGGAAGCCCAGAAAGTTTCCAGTTGTCACATTTCCTGCAATTGAGTGAGCGATCCCGAGGCAGAAACCCACGCTATGGGTCAAACACATGACCTTCCCTAGTTCCTGACACACAGGATCCGAGATACGTTATACCTCTGAGTGAATGGTACAGCCTTGGATAACCAGAACGTTATTTTGAATGAAGCGCTGTTTTATATACTGAATCACAGAGGCTGGAAGATGGAAACATCCTTGTTTTTATGATGTTTCACAAACCAGCTGCAAACAATGAAAGTGAAGGGAGTTTGTATAAATACCTACCAAAGATACAGAATGGGATGACCTTGAATACTCGTAGAGAAAAACACCGATGATCAGCTGTGTCTAAACTCTTCTAGATGCTTTGGGGTTGAAGGAAAGAGGAAAATATTTTATATGCAAGCTAAGCATTGTGCCTTTCATATTTCTTTGTTGCCGGATAGGGGATNAACTGAGGAGGGGAAAGTATTAGGAACAAGAAATAAGAAAGCATAAATGAGAATTTCTAGAAAGACACAAAAGACTGCAAAAGACTAATTGACTGATTGGAACAGCAGTGATGTGGAGAGGTTAGATCTTGCAGGTCCAGATTATAATGTCTTTATCTTGTTCTAATTTTAGTTCCCTAAATAGCCATTCCTCTGTATCAGCCCTAATATCCTGTGATCAACAGATATCTACCTTTTGGAATCTATTATCTTATCAGATAACTAGCTTCCATCAACCCAAAGCTAAGGAATGTCATTAGGTAGCCTTGAAGCTTATAAAAGAGAATCCTGCATCTTGCTGTAACCACCTCTCTGGTGTACCGCCATTGTATTTTAAAATTGCCTTAATTTAGGACTTTTTTTTTTGCCCTGTTTCTATAAAACCCCATGAAGCAGTTTCCAATAGGAATATGGAACCTGGTATAACTTAGCTATGGTCACACACATTTGGCTCCAGAATCAACTACCTTTTATTCCCTTTGAAGTGAGAGCCATGGGTTTTCGGTATGTGTGTACGCAGAAGAAGGAAACTTCTATGCTTCCAGGAGTCAAAGATGATTAGAAAGAAGTGATTTAGAGTTGAGCTGGACTGAATTGTAATAACCCCACCTTTGGGGGTTTTCTCAGAGGTCANNCTTCCTTTCAAGTGTGTATTGTCAATCTGTGGGCAGAACCATCCCTTCTGAAGGGTGAAATAAGTGTTCAACTCCCCCAACTCACCCTATGTAATCATCTACAGTTTTTTAATAATCCTACTGTGCCTGCTTAGGAACTCCTTGTGGAATCAGNCAATGATACAGGTTTATGGGCAGTCTTAATTTACCATTTCTTTCCTCAGTTTTGGAAGGAGAAATACTACACACCACACTGCGGCAAGAAGAACAGCCTGACCTGAATGTGTCTGAGAGAAAACTCACCGAACATCAGAGCACTAATCCTTAAGCAGGCTCCCAGAACCCCAACATCCATTACAGAATGCTACGGAGTTTCAGAGAACAAAGAAAGAGCAAATAGCTTCAGACACATGAGAGACTGGGCTGTAGAGTGCACCCCATCTCTCTAGACTTCCTACAACCTGAAGGGAATGAGTTTTACAGGACAACCACAATGAATGCAAAGGAACAAAGGATGTAATCTTAAATTGAGTCTGTACTCCAGAAATAGACATGAAGCACAGTGACCACCTGCACTAGAGACACTGGCCACTGTGGTTAAGTTCAGGAATGGCATGTGCAGATCTCTGACACTCGTGAATATATATTAGTAAACCGGGATGATTCTGAATATTCAAGATTCTCTTGAATGGACCAACCACAATGACAGTAGACCCACTGTGAGGCAAAACACACTGTGGGTGGGAATGAGAGACAGAAGCAGAAGGAGCTTTGCATCCTAATCTGGCAAGTGGCAGGTAGATCTGATTTGGTCCTGCTAGCTCCTCTCCAGAGACATTTCTCTACCAGAACAGTAGTGAGGCTGATAGACAGTGAGGGGCGCCTTACCCACAGGTGAAATA
This sequence comes from Neotoma lepida, assembly GCA_001675575.1. Taxonomy (NCBI): domain Eukaryota; kingdom Metazoa; phylum Chordata; class Mammalia; order Rodentia; family Cricetidae; genus Neotoma; species Neotoma lepida. The sequence goes on from LZPO01117063.1 coordinate 207,171, forward strand.
TTCCGCTCCTTCTGGCAAGTTAGAGCAGCTCATCATGTCTTACAGCAAATCAATTTCAGAGCATTTGTTCATTGGCATGGAGCAAACTCATAGGTCACAGTTTCAAATTCGGGTTTGTAATAAGTGAAGAGCGTTATCGCACCTGGGAGAGACTTCAGATGACCCTGCACGGCCTTATATAAAATGAGGCTTCAATCCCAGCTCGCTGCTTCATAGAGAAATGTCTGCATTGCTCAGGAAGCTGACAGCTAGCAGAAGGAAATGGTAGACACTCACACCAGGTCTTACCTTGTCCTCGTGAAGATGCAGATGATAGGAACATGTCCTGTCTGGTCACAGGGATAGAAAGCTGCAGGCATCCAAATCATCCCCAGAGCCTCCTCACAAGCATAAAATTTAAACTGGAGAGAAAGAGAGAGGCGTGAGGAGTGAGTGAGTGAGAGACTCAAATTAGTAACCAAACGTGGCTCTGTTTCCTAATGCTCATTCAGACAGAGGTTTGATGGCTGGAAATTATTGAAATGAGGCAGATGTCAAGGGATGCTNCAAACACAGCTCCTTTCCGGCAGCAGAGGCTGTGTGCCTGTGGCTGCAGTATCCCTGTTAAACACTCCTACCATGGTGGAGGGTCCTGAAGGACCTGCTGGGCACTTTCTCTTTGTGACTGAGATGAACAATTGGAGATTGTTTAAAANCCCAGGGCTGGGTTGAGGCCAAATCTCAGTCCTTATTTTATTTTTCAATTGTTGTATGGTCTCCTGTTCACCCACCTCAGGCAGGAGCAGAGAGAAAGAGAGAGAGATATCTCTGCTTCTTCATGTAAGCACATGAATCTCCACTTTCACTATCTAAGATTGCAAGGAGCATCCAAGTATAACTGAAACTGGTTTTCATAATCAGTCCAACACATATAGGCATTCATGAGGTGAGGAACATACAGGCCCATATGTGAAGTTCTGGTGGTCTTGTATCGGCATTCCAGATTCTGAAAGAGACTGGAGGTGTGGTGGGAGATAAACAGAGGTCTTTGTTCAAATCTAGACATGTGAAACTGCTTTGCAATGTTTTGTTGCCTCCAACAAAACTGCAACATAAGCTGGTGAAGGACTCAGCAGCATTTCCTTCTTGGGNTAGAGAGATGGGCTTGGGTCATCTAGAGGTGACAGAAGTACACAGGGACTNAGAGTGTATCACCTAACAGCTAAACACCACAGAGTATTCCAGATAGATAATGAGACCAGCGGTTTCTTGAGCAGAAAAATATCTTCGTGTTTGACCAGAATGTCTGACCACACACAGCTAAGAGTTTTCGCAGGACATCTTTGAATTCTAAGATGCTCTGGANAGAATTAGGGTGCCTTCNTTTTGCAGTACTGTAGCCCTGAATAGAAGATGTATGCCCCCTGTAAAGCGGAAGCCAAAGGAGGTGCTTGCCTGCTTCTCCAAGGCTTAGAATATTAAACAAGACCAGGATAGGTTGGAGAGACAGGAAGACCCCTATCTGCGGATTGCAGGGGCTTTGCACACACTGTCGGTAGGACTTAGTGTTTTACCTCAGCTATTGAAACTCTNTCCAAGGCCTAGAATAATGAACAAGACCAGGATAGGTTGGAGAGGCAGGAAGACCCCTATCTGCAGATTGCAGAGGCTTTGCAAGCTCTGTCCTTAGGACTTAGTGTTTCACCTTAGCTATNGAAACCCAGTGCCANACGGAAAAGTATAGAGCAGAAACCACTTATCCAGCATAGCACCTGACTTACTGTCCCCTTACGTACTGTAGAGAGTACTAGTGAGAAGTCATGTGTTTTCTTCCCTCCCTCATCGATAAAGGAAAAAGAAACAATTTCACACATAATTTTTATATATGTTTTAAGACATCAGTTATTCAATGTAAAACGTGTAAGTACAATACAAGGAATACAAAAGATATATAAAAAACATGTTTTTGAATGCGCAGAACAATGCTCAATCACTTCACAGGATCCATTACTGAGGAAAGAACACTTTCTCAGCTCTGGAATTACCTGTTCCTTACTTGTCTTAAGTGTTTGTTGTTTATCTGTCTGTTCACATTCTTTTCTATTTACTCCCGGCTCTCTCTGTTGTAAAGAATATACTTGAAATTCAACATTCAAGGACTTTTATTATCAGTTGTGGTAAACTGGCAACATTATAGACGTGTTAAATAACTTTATGTTGAGTAACTTCTCCAGTCAAGTGCATGAAGCTAGGTTGGAAGGTTCCAGTGGCAGCTATAGGGTCATCCACAAGTAATTTGCAAGAATCCTATCACTGGAAAACGTCTACATTCATTTTACTTTCTTAGAAAAGTATGCACAGAATTTTCTAAACTCTATAATGTGGTAAGAGTTGACTATGAGAAGCGTATTCCTAGTCACTAAGTTACCTATATGTTGGAAATTTTATTTAATTATCAATGATCTCTAAACAATGGGTAGGATATCCATATAGTGTTTCTAGAAGTTTGCACTGCACAAAAATGCCTGAATTAGGAATATGCCAGAAGAACTTCATACCATATACAATGCTTATAAATTCATGCACTTCCTTAATTTTCTGGCTTGGTTCTATGAGTTTTATATCTACCAGCACTAAGGCCAGGTGCTCAGACAGCACTTGGTTACAAAACAGATTAGAATTTGGGGTTCAGTCATCAAAGTTGTGATAAACAACACTGGGCATTAATGCAGAAAGCAGATTGAGCTTTTTAATGGGACATCAAATAAGAGTTTATTAGCATCTATTAGGTTCAACCCGAATCTCAGGAAGTAGCATTAATGAGCATCATATATCAGTCTGTCTGTTATTAGATAACAGTATCCCTTAAAACCAGCAAGCCATACAGTACTTTATACTTTTTACCTTTAGCTTTAGAATTAGCCGACATTCTATCCCGTTACACTGGCCTTACTATTAGTAATAGTGAACCAATTTATAAACCCATTAGTGACACTTTTTCCAGAAGATAAAAACAGTCAAAATTATCTGGCAGCAATTAATCTTAATGGCTGTATGCAGTAAACAGCAATGGGCTAATTCCAGTTCTGTCAGCCCCATCAAACAATCCCGCATTAGGCAGCTTTTCAGTGATCCATTAAGCATATTCAGAACAACAACAAATTCAATGCTGAAGGCATATGCACTAAACATTACAACAGTGATCTTCTGAAGCCATCATTATCTCTTAAATAGTACTTCCCCCATGTATTATCATTATGCTGTACATTAGAAATACTTTGATTAAACTCCCTTAATTCATAACAGACAGCTGCAGACCATTTATGCNGTTAATCTCAACACAACAGCTATTGAGGAAATATAACAAATGAAGGCTGTAAACTGGAAGTCATTACTATGAAAGATGTGGGTTTTCTAGGCCTCCTAGAGCAGAGTGCATCAGGATGGTCTTTGGGCCTACAATAATGGGGATGAGGCCGTTAATGACCTTCTACTCTTCTGGACCATCTGTCCCAGGAGAGCGGAGCTGGAGGCTGGGCATGTGATCACTTTAGGCTGAGCCATGTTCCCTGTGTATTGACCAGCTCCAGGATTTTTATGGAGGGGAACCAAAGCCATGCTTAACTTGAATTTCTCAACTTCACTATACAAAGTCAAGGTTTTGGTTGAGTACAATCANTCTCATTGATTTCACTGAGTCTTTACTCTAGGGCCCGTAGGAGCTCTGCTGTGTGTCATTAGCAATAGCTTGGGATTTCTTTTCCAACAGGCAGTGCCTTTGTGAGTTTGATCCTTTGTACTTGAGATTACGCAGTTCACAGGAAAAAAGAAAGGGGGAAAATATTCTACTAAATTTCCTCCAGAAACTTGCTTGTCAATGTAATATTTTTATACCAATTCAGAATTTATTTTATTTTTTATTTTTTATTTTTTTGCATAGTAGCAATATTCCCCTTCAAATTCACAAGGCCATTTCCAGTTTTCCATTTTGCAGAATCAAATGTGCTTGGGCAGAATCTGATGAACAAGAACTCTGCATCAATTTCCCTGCCACTACACCTTCTCAGAGTCTTTCCTTTACAGGTAGAGCCCATAAACATGCCATGAATAGGCTCTATGTGCCGGGAGCTTTTCCTCCTTCAGCGATCCTTTCAAAGCCCTCACCACAGACACCGTGTCTACCTTCTGATGAACTGGCCAAGTAATTAAAACATAAATTTAAATCCCCCTCGGCCAACTCTGACAGTACTCGCTGCTTTCAGGGTTAGCTTAAATGAATTAAATACTGATTCCAAACGTAAGACCACGTCATTGTGGAACGATAAGGCCTGGCTTTCAGACGGAAAGACCAAACCCTGTGGTGGTTTAAACTGAACATCTGAAGAATTTGCCACATGGTCATGTGTCCATGAGCACGGAATTACTCCTGTGTGTGGCNCTCTTCCTTCAGTGACCTCTGGTGCAGTACAGACCCTTGCCTTCCCTTCCCCAACCTCAGGACACAATGCCTTTCAACATGGAGAGTCTTGGGGAGCTTTTCTTTTTCATTTTTGCCTTAAATCTGTTTGAAAAGCACAGATGCAGTGACGGTGTGTGGCATCCTTCGTTTTTTTGTTTGTTTGTTTGTTTTTGTTTTTGTTTTTGTTTTTTGAGACAGGGTTTCTCTGTGTAGCTTTGGAGCCTTTCCTGGAACTCACTTGGTAGCCCAGGCGGGTCTCGAACTCACAGAGATCCGCCTGCCTCTGCCTCCTGAGTGCTGGGATTAAAGGCGTGCGCCACCACCACCAGGCACGTCCCTCGTTTTTTGAAACATTGCACAGGGACATGGTTGGTCATCTCTACACCCCTGCATCCTAGTGTCGACTTCGAATGCCAGTGTAACTTTGCAACAGGCAGGATTTTCACCTATTTTGATAAGTCGTCCTGTGTTGAACACCTGCAATTTCATTAAAAAGCCCCATGTTTATGAGGCACACATAGTTTGAGTGCACATGGCCCGCCCCCTTTAGACACTCAGCGTATGTGCAAATAGCGAAGGCTCTGAGAAGTTGGTGGGAAAGGAAATCTGTCCAACTCTGATCAGCTCAAGATGCCCAAACCTAGCTGGCCCAGTCTCAACTTCCATTTTTACTAGAGTAAGTGTTGCTTCGTATAAGGGCACTGTGTTTTGTTTGGTTGTTTGTTTGTTTTTCCCTCCAGAATATATTTTAGGATAGGTTTTTCTAAATTCCTGTTTGGAATATTTTGGCCTGAAGACTAATATGTNGCAGCAGAGAACAGTTGGTAAATCTATTTTTTTTTTCAATTTTTGTTAGTAAGCATTGGTTTAGCTTGAAGATACTATTGACCAGTGGCTGATGGTGAATGTCCTCAGGTTTGGAATCCACAAGCTTGCTTGACCTTGATTCCTGCTGTTCACTCCAAGAACTCAGGTTAACAGACTCCCTATAGAAAGGTTCATGAGGGGCAAAGAAGGTTTGCCTTGTCTAGTAATTATAGTTTTGCACCTGATGTTAAACATTCAGAGAATTGAAAAAATGTGCTAATTACCTTGCCTGTGCAGGGCTGTCTTTAGTTCTACCACAATGCCAGCTTCTTGAGTTCTANCTACATACATTGACATAGGCCTGCACCTGCCCTCACTCAGGGAACTCCAGACANCAAGACTGTTAGAGGCAAATGTTGTATGCTAGTCTGAAGTATGTTTGAAATCCTGCTTTAGGATTTCACTATATCTTTCCCCAAAGGGCTATATTATACAAGTGTCTATCTATGATGAATACAAATGTAGGTCACATTCTAGACCTGTCCTATTACAATCCTTCTTACTCCACTGCAGCTCTGGGAATGGAATCTTATGGGCTCTACGGAAAGCAGCCAAATGTCAGTACGGTTGACAGGTTGGTGAGTCACATCACTATAAAAAAATGATAAAATTGATTTAAAAATTCTTTGAAAGGTTTGATCTAAAATGTTGATGCTCAAGGAAATACACATGGCTTAACTGAGGCTATAGACCAAGACTTCTGTGGCTGCCTGCATACACATGCCTATGTGTTGGTACCTATGGAGTGTTCTCCTTAGACTATTGCCAATAATCTACCAAACCCACCCCTACAGCCTGCATTAGATAGAGGGGCTCCTTCTAGGAGAGAAAGGAAAGACCCCTGATGCAATGTATGGTCTCCCTTGCTGGATTCCATTGCATCAACCTTTAACATAAAGATTTGTAAAGAGAAAANGTGAATCAGGGGAGAGGAGATAGAAAAAGACATAACTTCTTATGAATTCTTGGTAAGAACTGGCAGCCATAAGAAAAGATCAAAGACAAATTTTAGTGTATGTATGTGGGACAGACAGACAGAGGGGGAAGGGGAAGGGGAAGAAAAAAAGGGGAAAAGGGCAACACAAGATGAGGAAAAGGAAGAGGTGGAGGAGGAGGAGGGGCCGGAAGAGGAGGTGGCACACCTTTGCTAGTATTAGGGCAGCTGAGTGCTAAAATACAGGAAAACCTNGGGGACCCCGCATCCATGCCATAGCCTTCTGAAGCCAAACATTTAAAAGATGTCTATTTGGTGACCCACTTATCTTGAGTTGTGCCTCAAGTGCACACAAACCCATTAACCCCCAGTGTCTCCCTATTTCCTGTCCAATGGCTCCTGAGACTAAGTTTCTAGTCATTGTGATGTGTTATTTGGAGCACCAAATCATCTAAGTCTTCTATGGCTAGCTCTTGCCTCCTGAATCACCCACTGCCCATACCCCTGGTGCTCTGTCCCCCATCTTTCCTCTTGCCCCCTTTCTTCCCTACAAGACTGCCAGTGCTCAGAGCACCTCTCTCTATTCTGTGTTTCTGAGAAGCTTGTGGCACTCAGTACCATTTACTTCAGAATTACCCATCTACCACAGCTGGTGTGCTCAGGAACCTTAAGAAAAGCCAGCGCAATCTCTATGGAGCTCTCTGGAGTCCCATGCTTGACCAAGTTGGAACTTTCTGGCAGGGTCCATCCTTGGCTGAACTCTCTTCTTCATCATCCCTTCCTGCCTGGCTCCAGATCTGTTCACCTCTGGCTGGTCCATATACTAAGTGCTTGTATCATCCATGGTCTGTCATGTATGAAGCAAGGGATGGATACTCAGGAATTCTAATTCAGCCTCAGTGAATGGCTCAGAGCATGTATCTATGAAATGAGTGAACAGAAGAATCTATAGACATGCTGAGCAGAGCATCCANTGCTTGTTCTGCTATAGTGGAGAACTGCAGAGTTCATAAATGTTCATAGACACTCACTATAGAAGCCTGGTATGCTAATACAAGCCTGTAATCCCAGCATTTGGGAGATGGTGCTGGAGCTGTGAAAGATTGAGGTTAGCCTGTGCTAGCCTCAAACACACACACACACACACACACACGCACACACATACACACACACATACACACACATGCAGCACATATGGAGAGAGAGAGAGCGGGAGAAGGAGAGAGAGATTTTGGACTATAATGTACAGTGAAATTAGAGATGATTTTATCTTACTTTCATGATTACAAATGTGCATAGATTTTAGAGTGAGCATTTACAAGTCACTCATATTTTAAAAACATGAACTCTCTTCCTGCCACTGGTCACAGCTTTACTGTGTTGGTGCATGTGGTGGATAACAGCTGCTCTGGTTCCTGGTCTCTGCATTGCTTGCCCTTTGTCGATTTCCCCTCAAGCTTTGGTCTGGACCCAATGCCATTGGCTTTGTGTTTGAATGCACGGTGGACACTTCCTATCAGACGTTTCAGGGTGGCTGTTCATTTCTGCTAAGCTGGACTCCTGTTGCTGAAACTCTGCATCCCCATTGCCAGTATGTCCTCAAGTTGTGGCAGCTGGGTGTGGGGTGTCAAAGAGTGCTGAAGGACTTGGTTTTCCAAGGGCTCCGGGGGAAGGATTTATTCTAAAAGAGGAGGGGCAATCATTCACCCACTGCACGGCACACTACCAATTTCTCCTAAGGAGGTAGAGTGGCTGGTTCACCAAAGGAAAATAAAGGAACTCAGCCAAGCTCCCCACACACCTCCCTCCCAAGGCCAAGTGCCTCCTGAGCCTTCCTCTGGATCATTAAGACAGCGGCTCAGCCCATGGCAGGCTGAGCAGAGTCCACCCCATAAATGCTGTTGACCAGCTTACTCCTCAACCCCTGTCAATGGGCCTTTCATTCCTAGGAAAGCTAGCAAATTCTCTTAAATAGCAATGTAATATTGAATGTTTTTTCTAAGTCATTGCCTGAAAACTTAGTGAGGAAAATTGGTGCACTAGTCTAAGGCTATTAAAAATGATTTTTAAAAAAGCGTAATGACTCTGGGAACACACGAGCTTTCTGCATTCACACTGCTTCAGGTACCCATAGCCCCTGCCTCCAACTGGGATTTATTGATGGACTGAGTCAAATGAGTTCAACAAATAGTTAGTAAGTGTACAAGACGTTTAAGGCACAGTAAGTACTCGGAGTTTAGGAAACAGACCAGCCTGGAACATGGGCTTTGTTTTCAAGGAATTCAGAACATGGTGCTCAGCAATGGGATGTGATATGAATTCTTGATGGTGAGTTTCGAGATAGACATTTTCATTTCTTCTTATTATATGCCTTTCTTTTAGCTGAGATGAATTCTCAGTCTTTCATTCAAATGTCAATCTTGTGCCTTTTTAGCAAGTTACAGTTTTTCCGTTGGTGCAGTACAAGCTTAAATTTTGGTCCACACTTCTCTCAACAAATATTCACTTAATGGCTAANTGCTATGTGCTAGGAGTTGACCCGAGACTTATTGAGATGCTAGAGAACAAAAGTTCAGTACACACATACAATTTAATATGCACACATACATATATGTGTGGGATATAATCACACATACATACATAACTATATGTAGTTGGCCCTTGAAATCTGTGGGTCCTTACATCATGAATTGAACTAACAGCAGACCAAAAATATTAAAAAGAAAACTTGCATCTGTGATGACTACATATAGACTTTTCCCCATCATTATTCCCTAACAAAAATGGTATAATAATTACTTATATAGTTTTTGGATATTANAAATAGTATAGATATTATTTAAAAGATACAGGAGGATGTGAATCAACCATTCACAATGTGTGAGTGTATTTGTATATGCATGTGTGCACATATATTTTACGTATGTGACCATGCATGCATATATGTATGTGTATATCTGTGTATATGCATGTATATGTACTCATGTATTTGTAAAGAATGCAGCCACACAACTCGTTCTTNTTAGGAATTGCTAAGAGCTGTGAAGAGAAAGCAGGCAAGATAGAGGGCTGAGGGAATGAGGNCTTTCCTGACATGGGATGTGTTTTTCAAGCAGCTTGTCTGAGGGGAACCTTGCCAGTGTCTGGGTGAAAAAAACACCAAGAGCAGGGTGCCCAGCAGGTGCAGAGGCCGAATGTAGGGCAAAATGGGAGTAGCTGAAGAACAGCCAAAAGGCCCACACATGTCTGTGACAACATGGCTGAAGGGGTGAGTGACTGATAGGAGGCAAAATCTAAAGATGAGAGGTGGTTATCAGCCAGTGCTGGTGATGCCCACAGACCAACTGTGGAGATTTTTGAGCACAGAAGCAACCTAATTTGACCTTCATGTACAAAGGCCACTTGGAGTCTGGAGAGATGGCTCAGTGGTTAAGAGTGTGTACACAGCTCTTGCAGAGGATGCCAGTTCAATACCCAGAGCCCACATCAGGATCACAACTGCTTGTAACTCAAGCTCCAAGGGGCATTTGTTGACATTGGCTTCTTCATATACCTGCACTCATCTGAACACACACACACACACACACACACACACACACACGCACACACACACAT
>LZPO01117063.1:221375-234253 GCA_001675575.1 Neotoma lepida
GAATCATTTAAGGAGAGCAGAGCCCAGGCATAGAACTGAAATCACTTGAAAATGCACATCTGCATTTTCAACTTTAGGCTCTCTCTCCAAACACACCGTGCAATTGTGTTTACTATAAATACAGTGAGGTAAGTCTGAAACACCTTTATCTTATTTGGCCGCTCGTGTCTGAGCCTCTTTGTTTGAACAGAAATGTCAGCTGTATTTTACTTTANTATATAAAAAAGTTTCAGAATTTAATTAAGGGTCAAGTACCAGCAGTAGATAAATGCAACAGCTAAAGCGTATTTCTGATCACTCTGAAGTCTGCAATCATGAAAATTATTATCATTGAGTAAAACTGGTCTCAATGATGGTGACTGGGAGATGGATTCTGTGTTACTCAGCCGTCATTTACATAATAATGGGTTCCAGTTCTCATCAGCACCTTTTGTTTGCACAGTGCTTACTGCTACAGTAAATTGTCAAAATGTCATTCCTCTCCAATCAGCCAGAAAATATCAACAGTAAACAAGGCACAGGAAGAAAGTCTCTGATTTGAAGTGCAGCATCAGAAGAGGGGAGCTGAAGTCTCTGTGATCGCTTGAAACGTGTTATTGTGGTGTTCCCCATAATACAGACACCCAGCAAATGAAAATCGCTCCTCTCTCCTGCCCCCTCCACCCAACCCCTTTTAATGAAGAAATATCACTCTGCCACTGAGGTCACTGGAACCCTCAGGGCCATCTCTGGGCATAAATAGAGTTATGTATGTATCTGTCATTGCCACATTGTCCCCTCTTACTGGGACCAGCCTTTCCCACTTCTAGCAGGGTATGACAGATTCAAGGGGGCCTGGGTCTTTTACAGTTTTCTTGTCTATGCCTAATTTTGACTCGGCTGGGGTTATTGCAGAAAGTGAAGGAGCTGGCGTAATTTGGCCCAGGACCTGGCTGCCATCAAATGGAGCAGACATAGAAAGGTTCCAATCAATAGGCCAAGAGAAACCTCTCTTGTTTCAGCTGTAGAGCAAGGTCCAAAGCTAGAAACTTGCCTCAGGTGGCAGCGATATCATCCACCCTCTGTCTTTCTAGTCGGCTGTTATTGAACTCAGAGGCCAAGGACCAAAACCAGAGCCACAAATTTGGGGCACTGGGTCCCTGTGTCCGGATTCAGAATTATTATTCTTATTTTGTATTAAAATACTTTTCTGTTCCTGAGTGAAACCTCTACAGGATTAGGAAAGGATGAGGGGTGAATTAGTGTAGCAAATGCCATCTAACCATTATAGTTACCAAGTATGTTAAAATTAAAGACTTCACATTGTGTTTGAAATAAAAATGAATATAGTGGCACCCTGCCAAGAGTCCCAGAAACCACTCTTGTGTGGAATTGAAACATTTGGCTCATATAATACTTAATTTATTTTTATGAAATGACACGTTATATAAATGTATGTTTAAAATAGGCACAACATTTTTTTTCAGTAAATTTCTTTGTATTCTGGCTTATACAGCTACACATAGTTATGACATAGCTAAACAGAACAAAAAAAATAAATTTTCCTAAAACGTTTTTTTTTAAAGCAATATATCTTCTCAAATATTTCAAAATACAGCCCTGTAGTGAGGCTGCCTGAGGCAAGGCTCTGGGAAAAAAAAGCAAAGTTATAGAAGCTATTGAAATGAAGCGTTGACATCAGGGATATTCTGTAGTGCTTGCCTTTTCTTGCCATGCACTTTATTTTGCTTGGATACTTTTAATTTTCCACCCCCCTCCCTCACTTCTCTTTGCAAATCCAACATTGTCCAAACCCTTTCGATTAAGAAGCTTGGCTGAATGAAAGTGCTGCATTTCTGTGGTGATGCATCTGTAAACAGGGGGGCCCCTTCCCCCAAGAAGCCCTGGCAGTGCGGAGAAATAGGGCTGATCAGCGGTAATTACCCTGACACCTCATGCAGTACACGGAATTAACTCCTAGGACTTTGGACCGAATGAAGAAGTTGATGTCTCTCGTCGTGAATGCATCAGTGGCTGAACCCATTACCAGTTTAAACGGAGATGGGAATTTACTATACACTTTTTTTCTTTGGGTTGGGAATACAGAGTGGTGTGCAGAAAATGAGAAAGTAATTCAGGATGGTAGGCAACAGCTATGTGTATTTTTATTAGGGCTTTTACTTCCGGATTCTACAGNCTTTCCTAATATGTAAATAAAAGTGGAGGGCCTTGGCAACTAATGTCTGGAAAAACAGGAGTTCCTTGTCTTAAAGAGGGGGTTAGTGTGTCATCAAAGTGGTAAGGGTATTCCACGACCGACTTATAGCACGGAAAAGTGTTGGAAAACACTGAGCAGAGGGGGACATTGCTCAAAAGGCAACTAGTTAGCAGCTGCCACCATGACCTTTAACTGCATCCATGGTAACTGGGCTAAAGATGGAGTTCCATTTTATTATTCTCACACCCACAATGTTAAGCTTGTGAATCCCATTGCAATTTAATGGCTGAAATCAGAAGGGAGATCTGTGTTCATTGGACCAGTGCCGATACCCTCTTAGCTAATGAGCGCAATAAACATTTTCATGCTAGAAAGCCGGTGAGTGTGGAAATATCATGACATACAGAAATGTATACCCAAACACAAAGAAATGGTCAGTAAAGCCAGGCTTTTACGTGAATTTGCATATTCCAACGTTCAAAGCCAACCGTCTTTTAAGAAAGGGGATAATAATAAAAAAAAGGCTGCTAGACTATTAAAACCTGGGGCACACCGCAAAGCTTATTGTGGATGAGCAATCTGAAGAATTATGAATCTGGAGCCAATGACTGTGGCTGCCTATTCTATTGTTTTTCTTAATGAATCTTTTTATTTATTACTGTATGCTTCCTTTGCTATGGCTCTCATGTGCTGGCGTCTTTCCCCTGACTACACACATTGTGGTCCTTCCAACTGAGTGAAACACTGTATGCAAGCAGGACCCAATTTTTGGTACCAACGAAGATGCTTTATTGTAAGTTTGCTTTTAGTGCTGTTTAGTTCACAATTTCTCAAGAATTAATGACAACAGTTTTCCATCATTGTCATGGCAGCTGGACCTCAAGGGGATGTGTAGAATGTGCATTTTTTTTTAATTCCCAGGAGAAAATGGTGATGCTTAGCTGATTAGTACACTGGTGCACATGGCCATTTTGAATGAAGGCTGGTGATAGTCTAAATGAAGACGTGCAGATTTAAGTTTAGAATGAAGTGGGAATAGAATCTGAGCACTTCCATGTACAAGTAGCCAATTTCAGAGATCTAAACACCATCACTGTGTCATAGGAATTTTTAATTGTCGTTTTTTTTTTCTTTGCACTCCCAATAGTTCTTTTCATGAGGCTTATTCTTACCCTGTTAAAGCTCACCGGTGTCAATGGGCAGCTTGTATCAGAAGGCTGCCAGGTATCCTTGCAGCCCATCAGATTTGGTCTAAGGTTCAAACTTCTAAACATGCTCTGCAAACCTACCCAGAATGCACTCTAAAAAATTTCCACCCTTTCCTTTGCTTTATCTCAGTAGTTCCAAAACACCCAGTAACATTATTTTGGTTCAATTGGTTTCTGAGAAGAGATGAGGGCCTAATATGTTTCCTCATTATGAACAATATATGCCTCTCTCATGCTGAAGTTCTAACTGGTTTGCCAGCAGCAGCCGCCTGTCCTTAAAACTACAAAGGTCAGAAAGAAAGAAATTTGGGTGCTTCTTATCTTTTAAAACAATGTCACCCTTCTATCATTACCAGAGAGTTTGGGGAAGGTTCAAAGAAAGGAAAAAGAAAAAAAAAAGACAAAAGAATTGAGAACTCAGAGAACTGAATAATCACACCTGTTTATTTGACTTCTGAAAGGGCAGGATGTGCCTCCATCAGTTAATAAAAAATGTTCCATCAATTTAGACAATTATACCAAAGATTAAGAATGTCATGAAGCTGTTGAGATCTCCTAGGTGACATTAAAAAAATAATACGCTTTAGATCACATCATATATTAAATGACAACTGCCAATTTTTAGAAGAGTACTCAGAAATCTTTCCTGAATGACAATTTTGAAGTTGAAACACTTTGTTCTTAACAGTCAAATTCATTGACGTGAAACTGCTGCTTCTTGACTCAGAGAACATGGCTAATAAGAGCTGTTCTGTTTATTGGTGTGAAAGTGGATTGTAAGATACAGTGTTTATAGGCGTNCCACATCTTTGCTTAATTAAAGCACACATAGGAAATGTTTTGCTAGCACATTGCATGCTTTGAAATAGCTAAATATGACTTACATTTAAATATTTACCAACCCCTTGTCTTGGCTTTCTTTATTAGGTTCGGAACAATTGCATTTTCTATCTTTAGTGCAGGAAAAATTTATCACCGTCTGTCATTAAAGGTGGGACCATAGCCTCCACAGGGAAGGTCATTAGGGCTGATGATAACCTGGCCAGTCCCAGCACTGTGGAGGGCCAGAGGTAGTAGTAGGTAAGTGCACCAATCACTCACAGTTCCATTTTCTTAACATGCACAACAGTGTGTGCTCATCTTGTGGACTGCTATACAAGCATCTATAGCCACAGAGTGGTCTAACAGGAGTCACTACAAAGCCTGGGAAATGTGATGTCACCTAGCCACCTTTGTACAAACTTGCTGTAAACTTCAGACCTGTGTGGACTGATGTTGCCTGGACTCTCAGTGGAACTTCATCTCAAAGAAAAGCCCTTGTTCGTTACTTGGCTCACCTGGGAAGTCCGCATGACCCAGTGATGACACAGGAAGACTGTTAGCCTAGAACCAAGGCACCAGTGATGAGATCTGGAGATCCAGAAAGCAAATGAGACATCACCAACCAGAGTCTGTAGACGCTGTCATTTCTAGGGAATCTTGCTTTGGTCACTCACTCCTGATTTTTACATTATGTCCCTGCTACGCCTTGATGGGTCCTATTGAAGTTCATTCACTGAAAACCTGATGTCCACAACTGTATATCAATTGTATCAGAAGTGGGTGACTTTCAGAGGCAATTGGGATTAGCTGAGTTCATGAGGGTGGAATCTAAGCAATGACACCGGTGGCTTTGTAAGTACAGGAAAATGGAAGACCTGAGATGGTGCACTCATTTCAGGTTTCTGCATGATCCCCTCTGCTGTACCAGGACATGGCAACAGAAGCCCTCATCAGATGTCAAGCAGATACTGTTGCCATGTTCTTGAGCTTCCCAGCTTCCAGGACTACAAGACAGATATACTTCTGTACTTCATAAATTAGCCAGTTAGATGTATTTTCCTGTGGTGATAGAAAACGAACAAAGCCAGCTTCCTAAACCTGCCTTCTGCTCCATCTCTCTGCAGCACCCTCTAGTTCCTGTCCCAGCTTCCCAATTTGACCCTCTATACTGTCAGACACAGCACCAAACACTTTCGGATTATTTGCCGCAGGGTGCCACAGGTTCTTTGTCGTTCTCTACTTTTCAGGATCTGGCACCCTCCACAGTGTCCCTTCCCTTGTGTAGAAGAANGGAAACCCCCATCATTATCTTCAGCACCATAATGTTCTTTTTTCCACAAGAACCACAAGGATTTATATAGCTTTGCCCTGGGCATCTCCTAAACTGTCTCATTTAGCCCACATAGCAATCCTATGTGGAAAGCAATTCCAGGAGGTTAAATAAGTTGCCAGAAACAGGAAGTCATTTAGGTGAGCAGTAAGGGTCAGATGGACCAACTATGGTGATAGGAGCATGGCCTTCGGTTGCAGTTCTATGGTAGAGATGCCATGGTTTAAAGATCCTTAGCTCATCCTGCTGTCTATGGAGATGGAGGGTAAGAGATTATTTTCTGATGTTCTATTAAAGAGCCAAGATCTTCATGAGTTTGACTATTTAGAGATGTAAGACAGAGCATGCCAGGGAATTAACAACCTCCTTGGAGGGTGTCTTAACACACCTACTGCTCCGTTTACTGGTCCTTTAACGATCATTGCAAAGCATTAACAACAAATCTGAGTGGAGTCTTCCTGTGCATGCCCACCTTGGGATGTGCCTGTGAGTGACACCTTGAAGTGTTCACCCAACGTGTATCTCCATGGCCCCTACTCCAGTGACAATCAGAAGTGAATCCATTGACTTAGTTGACATCTTTTAGAGACAAAATCATGTTGCAAGATGTCATCAACAGAGAGGGAATCGAGATAAGCAAAGATCAGACTGTTTTTTAGGTGAGAGAATTTCTATTTACACACACCCATCTTCCTGTCTCTTTTCTCAGAGGGCAAAGTGGATGATAATGGAATTAATACACCAAAACATATTTTCTTTCTTGAGATCAGATCAAGAACAGCACATATTTTTTTTCAGTTTTTATAAAGTCGGTTATTACTATCATTATTTTGTTTGCATGGTGTGTTTTGAGGACACATGTGTCATTGCATGCATGTGGAGGGTGGATGATACCTTTGTAGAGCCAGGTCTTTCCTTATATCTTTATATGGCATCCAAAGATTGAACCTCGGTCACCAGGCTTGAGTAGCAGGCACCTTGCTGGCCCATATTTGACTCCCCCCACCTCTATTTTTGAATATTTTAAAAAATTTAATTTATGCATGTGTGTGTGTGTGTGTGTGTGTGTGTGTGCTTGTCTATATGTGTAAAAAATGCATGCAGGTACTCTTAAGAGACAGAGGGATATTGGATCCCAATGTGGGTGCTAGGAACAGAATGCAGGTCCTCTGTAAGGGCAGCAAGTATTTTTAGTCACTTAGCCATCTTATACCAACATGACTTGAAACCACTACAGGGGCTCAGTTTATATGGGACTTTATTGTGTCTCTGTCTGTGTAAACGAGTCTGGGTTATGTGAGCATTAAGATGAATCCCAGATACAGCTAGGTCTTTTTCTCTGAAAGACAAAACTTCCCAGAAGTTATTGGACCAGTTCTGGTTCCCTGAGTGTCTTCCTAGTTACTCACTGTGCTCTGCCTGGGGAAAAGAGACACCTTGCAGAATGCTTGGAGGAGGAAGGCTGGTAAAAAAGCAATTTTCTAAACATATCGGTTCTCAGACTCTGATGAAGAAATAAAAGCAAAGTGTTTGAGATGTAGCAAATGACGAGCCAACAGGGGAGAGCCAGGGAGCACAAAGATGAACGACAAGAAACAAAAGCGAATGGAAACTCACAGAATCGCTTTATGGGGATAAGTCAATAACATCCAGGAACTGAGCAAACACACAAACTGTAGGGCCCTGATCTTGGGGTAATAAATAAGGCAATTTGCATGCACCGGTGGATCAAAATGGAATTGTATGGGAAGCAAACCAAACAAGAATTCAAAAATGAGAAATCATCCCATCCTCAAATAAAAACACAACTCTCCTTATCAAGTGGCAGGGAGCACCAACAGTTCCTGGCAGCATAAGGGTGCCACTATAGCAGAAGTTCAATTTAAGATACAAGAGGATTCATATGTGAAGAGTGGAGACTTGTTTCTGTAGCAAAGATTGCCCCCCAGAATGCTGTGTAAAGCATCAGGCCCATTTGGTACTCCTGATGTCATCTGTACTAGTTCCATGATGGAAGGTCCAAGAGAAAAGTAGGTCAAAGAAAGTAAAGTATTACAGACTAGACTGGCTTGTCTGTGACAGTCTTTAGGAATCAAAACACCACATATTGCTATTTGGAACAGGTTTAGTACAATGAAATTTGAAGTTGTGTTTTGTTCTCCTCTCTGACATATTTGGAACTGTGATGACTCAGGGATTCTTGAAGTGTACAATGCTAATGAATATGCTTTTGTTTGTTTCTGCCTTAGCATGGAAGTAACGGGATCAGCCAGGTAAGTCTGATTATTCCATTCCACACAAAAATAGCAACATACAGACAGGGGAAACCCATCGGATTAGATGCACTCTAGAACCAGACAATGGCAGACAATTTGTGTTGACACCTTAATTAGAACACGCTTTCAGCTGGCCAGTCTTTGCGAAGATGGTAATTGTTTGTGTGCAGAGATGCTCTGCCGTTCTTACTCTGTTTGCCTCGTGATTCCAAAGATAGTTTAAGATGGAAATAATTTGGTCAACGAAAAAGGTAGTTTAGATTTGCTTTGTGTGACTGAAATATAAATAATTAGAACTAGAGCTGGATTTCTACTCTCTCTCTCTCTCTCTCTCCTCCTCTCATGTGTGTGTGTGTGTGTGTGTGTGTGTGTGTGTGTGTGTGTGTGTGTGTCTTCACAAGCAAGTGTGTGCGGAGGTCATGGGCAGCTCTATGTGTTGTTCCTCAGAAATTGTATTTTGAGACAGAATCTCTTACTGGGACCTGGGGCTCACTGATTAGGTAGGATGTCTGGCCAGTGAACCTCCAAATCCTGCTGTCTCCACCCCTCTAACACTAGGGGACAAGCACACACCATCTTTCCTGAGTTTTCACGTGAGTGCTAGAGATCAACTCAGGTCCTCAGGCTTGCGAAGCAAGCACTTAAAGGAGCTATCTCCCCAGNTACTCAATGATTTCTGCCATTTCTATAATTTCCCCAAATACATTCTGCTAGAATTTTGCATCTACATATGAGTTGTTGGAATTCAANTATANGAGTTCTGCAAAACCAAAGGGAAAAAGTTTNAGGTAAGTTGTCCCTACCTAACTTTGTGCATAATGGCATGACAAGAGAATGCCTGGTGTCTTCCAATGGCTCTTTCCTCAGGCCCTGTCACTCCAGAACATGTGCAGTTCTCCTCAAAGGAGAATCTGCCATCAAGATCCAGGAAATGCATCTACTTGGCTTCGACTCTAAATATAAGTGGATATGGACTCATAAGCAACTCCAGTTCTGGAGGGATTTGTTGAGAGACNGTACCATTCTTTGCTTTGTGGTAGGGTATAAAGGAAGCTCTCCTCAGATNCTTTCAGTTTTCTTGCTTTTCTCTTGAGCTGAAATGCTATCTATCCCCTGGGCGTGATCTGACTCCACCATATGTACGTGTCCACCATGCAAATAAGGCAGAATACAAATGAGGTTTTTCCTTGACTTGGGGTCATGTTATTGCATCACTTCTGTGAGGGAGTGTTCAATCTATTAATAAGTCCATTTTCTCATTTTGCCTTTTTGTCATTGTTTTTATTCCTAAAACTACAGTTGTCATGTAAGTGTTTTTTTGGGGTGTGTGTGTGTATATTTAAAGATAAATTAAATACTGTTTTGGTATTATAAAATCTCTGAACTATCTACTTTCTTGATTTATAAAATACATTAATGTTGATTATCTTGTCAAGAATCACTTCAGCTGTTTCAATCTCTCTGCTTTCCTNTGCTTTCCCTTGCTATGGAGCATACTGGGCCTGAGTTATGTGTCAAAACCAAATACTTTTAATTTTAATATAGTGAAGATTTCAGTTCTTTATTAGCACCAATCANNTCACAAGTACACAATAGTTACACATGGCTAATAGGNACCAATATGAATGAATGAAAAGCTCCANAACTTTCCTTCTTTCTAGAAAGTTCTGTGTTTGTGATTTGAAATGTGGGTCAATTTTACAGTTCAGTTGCATTATCAAGTTAATTTCCCCCTTCATGATGAAATGGNTTTATTGCTATGAAATATGGCTTAGGCATTGTTGTAGTAACAGCATATCTGAGAACAGGTGATTTGTAGAGACAAGAAGTTCTTTAGTTTACGGTTCTGAAGGTTCAGAAGCACATCCGAGTCCCCGCCCCCCATGGCTCAACTCACAATGAGAAGAGGAAGAGGAAGTAGGCTATGTGCAGACAGGGTTGGGCACTCAAGGTTGCCCCCCATGACCCCCATCTAAATCAGTGCAGTCTCAGAGAGGGAGGGCTCTCAGGGGAATGGTAACCCCTCTTATGATCTAATTACCTCTGAAGGCCTCACCTGATCCTGCCTCTCACTGCTGCACCATTGAGAATAAATTTCAACATGGGTTCTGGCTGGAGCATTTAAACCGCTGCAGAGGATGCTGCATTTCTGTGGCTGCAGCCTCTTCTCTCCATCTGAGGTTTTAACCCAACCAACTGAAAACAGAGACTACTCAAGAACATGAGTCGTTAGTGCTTAATATAGTCATTATCCCCTAAATGTTACAGCAGAGCAAACTATGGCCATAACATAACATTTACGTTGTGTTAGGCAATATAAGGAATGTATAGAAGATTTAAAGTATAGAGGGACAATATTGATGGGGTGTATGCAAATGCTCCACCACTTATATAAGACACTGGAAGGCTGACTGTNCGGACAGGAATAAACANTCTTACCGATTTTCAGTATTGCTAATGCCTTAGGTTTTGTTTGTGTGGTCCGCTATCACGTTCATCTGTTGNTGCTCTCAAGACTTACCTGTGCTTGAGATGTTCAGAGAAGTCAGAGTTTGACATTGTGGATAATTTGAATCTCACAGACACATCTGTGGCTATACATACAAAGCCTCTGATTCACAGTGCAGGTTCAGGTTAACTAGAAAGTGTGAGGTGGCTTGGGAGGATTGACTGTCCCATGGAGATGTCCATGATAAAACGCGAGTTAGTTTAAGACAACTGGACAGGCAGCCACCCAGGCTGGAGAAACCTTTCAGAGTCAGAGAGNAAGAGCAGATTTGAGAGAATGTGNTACAACCAGGAAAGACAGACCAAGGCAGCAGGACTAAACGGCATGTGGACACTCTCTAACCAGAAAGCCATAGGCTAAGGGACTTGAGGTGTCAGGATATCATTTTTGGAGTTTGGACAAGCAGCCAGAAATCAGGGTATAAATTATGCAAGGATATAGCTGCAAGAGGAGAGAGAGCCATAAACCAGTGTCATTCTCAAGTCCTTCGGTTCCCTTCAAACAGCAGATAGTGGAGACCATTGGTCTCCCAGAAACAAAACAAAACAAAACAAAACAAAACAAAACAAACCCTACAACTACTGCCACCATCAGCACCAACATCAGCACATCAGCACCTCCCTCACCATCCCCACCATCCCCAACAACAATAACAAAACACCTCAACAACTTGAAGATGAACTAATTCAGTAGAGATTCTGGTTATTAACATATTACCCAGGGATGTATTTTAGTTTGACTAGCCAAATTAACTTCTTGCTGCCATGAAAATGAGCCTTGTAAGTTAGTGGATTTGAAACCTTCTAATGATAAGTGAACTGAAGAACAGAGAAAAACAGTACAAGAAAATAGAGATTTAGAGATCCATAGACCAATACCAGACTTCCTAACAAATATGCAACTGTAGATGGAGTTCAGGGCCTCTATGCATGTTGTTTTTAGTGTCTAACATCGGATTAAAACAAATATACTAAATATGTAACAAAACAAGAAAATATAATCAACATCAAGAAACAAACTTAGAGAATATTATGACAAATGAAGTTTTAATGTTATTATAAGTATGATATATATAGATATATATGAAAAATGTATACACGATGAATGAATGTATAGACTCACAGCAGAAAACAGAAATTATACCTAAGAACTAAATGGAAATTCTAGAATTATGTCATATGAAATGAGAGAGAAAACTGATAGGTTTAGTAGCTCATATGGCTAGAGGAAAAGTTAGTGGATTTGAATCTTCCAGTGAAAAGCAAGCTGAAAAACAGAGAAAAAAATTCAGGCAAACTGTCCCAGTGATGTCACCACATACAGTGCGCTGGGATCTCCTCCATCAATTAGTAACCAAGAAAATTTCCCCAAAGTTATACTCATAGGCCAAGCTGTTAGACACAATGTCTTAACTGAGGTTCTTCTTCCTAGGTGACTCTAGTTCGCCTCAAACTGACAGAAAACAATGAGCACAATGACATTAACCAAACTGGCATTGACATGCCACAATATAACACCCCAGAAAGCACAATGTAGTAAAATTCACGTAGAATGATTGTCAAAGTTGCTATCCTACTTATCTTTCTATTATTGTGATAAAACTATGACCAAAAACAACTTGGGGGAGAAAAGAATTTATTTGATTACTACTACCTGTCACATTCCATCATTGAGGTAACTTAGGCAGGAATTCAAGGCAGGAACCTGGAGTAGAAACTGAAGTAGACACCATGAAGGAATACTGCTTGTTGGCATGCTTCCCAACATTTGTTCACTTTGTTCTCCTGTACAACCCAAAACTACCTGTCTAGAGGTGGTACCTCCCACAGTGGGCTGAGCCCTCCCACGTTAATCAAGGAAATGGCCCCAGTTATGCCAACAGGCCAATCTGATAGAGGGAATTATTCAATTGAAATTCTCTCTTCCTAGGTAACTCNAGTAAGACAAAGCATTCCATGAACAGAGTGACCCAAGTGTCACTGGCAGGTCCGAGGCTCCTGTGACTACNGCATTCCTGATTGTAGAGTCCATTGGGGTGCCAGACAAGTGCCAAGAATGCTCTGTGAGCGCTGCAGAGGGGCCTGTTAACATACAGGCCTGCAAGTCAGAGTTTCAAGCTGTGTTGAAGAATTCTAGGTCTCAGAAATAGATGAAGTTAGGAATAATACAAATATAAATTGACTCTAGAGGAAATAAAAAGAGTAACATAATCTTGANAAGGGGTTTAGGTTATATTTATTAAACAATTGNGTGAATGAAATAGTGATTCTAATAAGAAAAACAAANCTTCATATATGGTTATAGGCAGAGGATGAGTCTCCCCTGCAATTCCTTACCAGGCTGCAACTTGGTGCATGGATGAGAGACACAGCCCCCAAACCAGCCGTCTCCCATCCTCACCATTAGCCCTGCAGCCACTAAGTAGGAGCCCCGAGTGAGGCTGGAACCCAAACTGTGAGAAGGAGTCTGCAGAACATGCAGTATCTCTGGAACAACTTAAAAATAAAAGCAGGTCTTATGAAAGATGCTTTTAAGA
>LZPO01117063.1:236588-248482 GCA_001675575.1 Neotoma lepida
TTTTTTTCGAGACAGGGTTTCTCTGTGTAGCTTTGTGCCTTTTTCCTGAAACTCACTCGGTAGCCCAGGCTGGCCTCGAACTCACAGAGATCCCCCGCGAGTGCTGGGATTAAAGGCGTGGGCCACCATTGCCCGGCAAGTACAGGGTTCTTATGTAAGACCTCTGATAACAAAAATGCAAAAATCTGTGAGAAATTCACAAATCAAAAGTCAAAGAACCCATCAAACTGCAGAACAAACATCAGGTAACGAGCCCAACAGAGTTTCTACAACACAACCAAGAAAAAAAGTTAATTTAACATTCCTCTCCTACAAAATACTTCCTTCTTATGGATATACTAGGTATTGATTGGATAACCCTGGGAGAGACTAATCCTCCCTCTCTCAGCAGTCATTGGCTGTCTATAGTTCTTTGTCTAGGAGTGGGACGCCAGGAGATGCTCCCTGCACTGCATTAGCATGTCTATTGTCATTGTCATTGTTCAGGTCCTATTTATGCAGCCCATTCAAAGAGACAAAGTCTCACATAAGACTTCCTGGTATTCTGGCTTTTGCAGTCTTTCCGTCCCTTCCTTTATGATGTTCCCTGAGCCCTAGTACATTAACAGTGTTGGGCATGTATCCACTGGGCCCAGGCTCCCCATGATCCATGAAAGTCTGCATTTGTGTCCAGTTGTGGTTTTCAGCAATGGTTTTCATTTACTGTAAAGAGAAACTTCTTTGATAGTGTGGGAGAGTTACCTTTAGCTATAAGTCATAAGGATTACTGTTAGAATGTAGTAAGGAATTATACAGGTCTAGTAAATTCTACAAAACATTTAAAGAGAAATTCATTACGATTCTCCATCAATTTTACATGAGTTTGAAGAGNAATGAACATTTTCAAGCTCATTTTATGAGACCAATATTACCTCATTATTAGAGCTAGGCAAGGATTGCAGAAGCTATAGACCAATATTCCAGGTGAACAAAGGTATAATTATCCCCAATAAAACACTATCAAAACAAACTCAACACTACTCTAAAAGCATTGCTCATCACCAATTGTGATTTATTCCTGGAATACAGCAATGAAGCAATATTTTCAGAACAACAAATATGTTACAAAGCATTGACAGATCTGGTATAAAACATAAGATCATCTTATAAGATGCAAAAAAAGCATTTGTTAAAATTCAACATCCCTTCATAATTAAATTAAACTCAGCAAATTAAATATAGAAGGAATATACTTTGACACAATAAAAGGCATGACAGTAAGCCCACAGCTGACATTGTATTTGATGATAAAAAATGGAGCTTTCTTTACTATTTGGAGCAAGGTAAGTGTGCTGACCTCATCATCTCCAATCTGCACAGTATTGGCAGTCCTAGCCAGAGTAATAGCACAAGAGAAAGAAGGGATAGAAATTCAAGTAGAGATAGAAGAAGTAAAAGGCAGCTGATATTCATACATGACATCTAAAAGAAGTGTGTGTGGGGAGGGTGACTTTGGAAGAGAGATTGTCATTAGATGTGTAGTTAATGGGAGCCAGGCCACTGCTTTTTTGAGAATAGACAAACCATTAATCTCATCAGAACTAGTTAACATTCCCAGGTAATTAAAAACTAATATGAAAATGTTATGAAAAAACAAATGGGAATTGTGGCTAGAAGTAAATGAAGAGAGGATGCACAACATTAGCAAAGCTAACTTCCATTAGCAAAACTAACTTCCAACATGCCAATACCTATAATGAGTGTCAGGCGGAAACCGTTCACTGCATGCAGCGTTAGCATTGAAAGGGTGAGTCTATAATAAACAAATCTTTTGCTTATGAGAAACAAAGCCACCCAGAATGATTGAAAATAAGAGAATAGGAATAGATCTAGTGAATTCTAAATGTTGGTGCAGAAATATTTAACATTGGATAAATTGTTATTATGCTTAACATATCATTATTGTGGCAATGTCATTGTGGTTAGGGAGGGGAATGACATAATTTTAATGACAGAAAACACTATACAGGTGAGCATACATATTTATTTATTTGCTTAGTGTTGGAGATGGAACTAAGGATTTGTGAATGACAAAAAAGTGATCTGCCCTTGAGTCAAATCTCCCATCCACATATATGTAATTTTAGAACATAGAATATCCTTGAAGGATAGAAAGTGATGGACATAACCCCCCACCACCTCCCTACATATAACCCCCCACCACCTCCCCACATATAAGCCCCCACCAGCTCCCCACATATAACACCCCACCACCTTCCCACATTTTTATTCTGGACACTAGAAATTTTATAAATATTTTCTTTTTGCAACCCTGCCATTTTGAGGGTGTATTTCTGAGTCAAGAGAAGTGAATTTCTTTCCAACTACATTTTTTATTGTTGTTAAAATTTGTCTATTTTGGCTTCTAGACAACGTGGAGAAATTTAGAAAAAGCATATCACAAAGCAATTAAAAATGAGCCAAATGTATAAAATGTGGGAAGTGCAGGGCACTAATGTCAGACCATAACTGACCAATGTACATGCTGTCCCTTTGCTTGGTGAAGATTTACCACCCAACCTTTGAGACCTCAGATATTCTAAAATGGGCGGTAGACAATGATTTCCTCCAAAGCATATGCCCATCTCAAGGAGAAATGATTTTTTTTTTCAGATTCCTGCAATGGAAAAAAAATCAATATAGGGCTGAAAGTATACCCACTCTAAGGTCTGGAATGTGAGTTCAATTTTTGTTGGAAAAGGTGTCTCAGGAATCTTTGCCCATCACAAGCAAAATCGGAGCTGTAGTCCTGTCTGGGAGTTCAGAGAATTCTGGCTGTGAAACAAAGGAGAGTTTTGTTGAAAAGTATTAGACCTACATAAAAAGATACTTGGGTGTGACTTAAAAAATAACTTCAAATATAAGTAGCTGTCACTTCCAACCAAAAACACCACAGAAAATATGCCACACACAAGTTAAATTGGATACATAATCATCATAGCTTAAAGATAAGTATGCAATTTTTCTTTCAGTCAGAGGATCATTCTTTCAAGGTAGAAAGAATAGGGNTTTGTCTTAGGCGTTTATATGCTTCTATAGTAGAATATATGAGACTGAGCGATGTGTAAGAATAGAGATTTATTTCTATAGTTTTGGACACTGGGATGTTCAACATCAAGGAGCCCATATCTGGAGAAAGCCACATATGAAAGAGGAACTTTGACTGTGACATCACATTGTAGAAGGCAAGAGGGCCAAGTTCTCATGAAAGCACGCAATCTAAATCACAGTCAAGCCTACCTGTGGGGTGTGTGCATGTGTGTGTGTGTGTTTGTGCAGGTGTGTGTTTACATGTATGAATGTAAATGTGTTTTTGTGTTTTGTTTTGTTGTTTTTCGAGACAGGGTTTCTCTGTGTAGCTTTGCGCCTTTCCTGGAACTCACTTGTTAGCCCAGGCTGGCCTCGAACTCAACAGATATCCGCCTGCCTCTGCCTCCTGAGTGCTGGGATTAAAGGTGTGCGCCAACACCACCCCCCTGGCTGTATGTAAATGTGAAGGCTAGAGATTGATATTTGGAGTCTTCCTCTGTTTCTCTCTACCTTGTTTTTTGAGGCAGGGTTTCTCAGTGAACCTGGAATTTGGCAATTCAGCTAGACTGGCTGGCCAGGAAGCCCTTAGATATGATAGGCTTATTTCTTCTGCTCAGTGTAGGGGTTACAAAGATGCACTACCATGCTTACCTTTGTTTTTATGTGGATGCTAGGATCCTAACTCAGATCCTTATATTTTTGCCCAGCAGTTGCCCAACAATTTAGCTATCTCCCTAGGCCCCAGCCCCTTTTGCAATCAGGGCACTAATTCACAATGATCTAAGTGCTGTCGCCTTCCCTCTCAACATTGTTACACTGGAGTTAAGTTTTCAGCACATGCGGTATTGGCTGGGGGCACAGGTGAAACTTAGAATTGCTCCGTGTATTTTCTCCTGTCTGGTAACTGGAATTTACAAAGTGACTTGCAGTGGAATTTTTCTAGTTCTCCTGTGAATCTTGATTAAATAAAAGGATGGTAGCTGACTAGTGGAATTCCGGTCTCTACATTCCTACACTTGTTTTCACACTGATGCCTTAAATATTTGCTGTGGATTTGTATTCAGTTCTATTTTGCCTTGTTCTCCCCTTCCCTAAGTTCCCCTCTAGATACTCCCAGAAGGACCACAGCTACTGTTGGTGAGAATGGCAGAGCTCAGAGCCAATGCAGACACCATTTATCCATCTGCAGGCACCACAGGGGCCAGTGCCAGACCACTACTTCCCAGTCCCGGGTAAAAATATTTTCTTTACCATGACAACCCTAGACTAAGAGTAGAAAACCCAAACACAGCTAGCTTTCCACACTGCCATTTCATTTGAAATATATTAATATGAAGCACAAAGGTGTTTTTGATTGTGTCATTTTCAATTATAGTACATTTCATATAGAAAAACACAGGCTTTAACATAGCCTGTTACACCTCTAAAATTCTTAAAGGATATGTCTTTATGATTCCTTACAATTAATGACATGTTTGGTTAACAACAATTAAATGCCATTTATCGTAGCATCTCATTTGTATATATTTTTTTTTTTGAGGAAGAGAAAGAAATTTACATTTGCTTGGAACAAATAAAGTAGTGAAAATATTTGGTATAAAATATAAGTATGTGTGATTCAAATGCCTTGAGTTTAGGATTACTGGGAAATTACTATATTTTTNAAATCCTGAACTCAATAAAAGGCTTTGTGGGATACTGTAGCTAGTAAATGTACATTTGCATTTTGACCTTGTGGTCAATCCCCAGACTTTCCTGGCTATTTGAATGCTTGTGTTTTTTCAAGGTAGCCTCCTGGGACTAACCATTTTTTAAAAAATTCAAAAAACTGCGCCATCTACAAATAGCCTTGTAGCACCACACAAGGTGAGAGAAAGCAGTCCTTCACAGCATGCAATGGAGAATTTTGAATTTTGAGTAAAAGGTGTTTAAATGGCACTTTGCTTTCAGTAGTAAAATTAAAAGCAAGAAACAAATCACAGGAGAAACAAACAGATATTCTCCGGTAGCTGGATTCCTTAGGAAATTGACTACAGATATCATGAAGGTAAGTATTAACTGTGGGCTGCACAAGCAGCGTGATTTGGCTGGTATCTACCGAGTCCTTAGGAAGTACGGGAAGTACCAAAGGCACGCTGTATCCAGTGTGTGCTGCCATTGGTCTTCTCAGAAATCCCTGCTGCAGATCAATTCTGTATAACTTAATTAGCGAAGTTAAAATTAAGATGAGACTCCAGTGTGTTTAGACGAAACAATTTCTGTGAGAGGACACTTCATTAAAACATTTAATAATGCAGCAACCCCTGCTTATCAAACAGCTCACTGAGAAAAAAAAACATTTTTTTCCAATTAATAAAATGATTCAATCTAAAATATTTATCCTGTTCTGGAAAATTCCAGACACCCTTGCTACAGTTGTGTACTCAGGTCAGGTCTGGCTGTGTGCTGTTTTCCACTGCTGCTTACGATCTCTACAGTGCTGTGACAGGGTTAGAGATCGCAGCACTTATTGAGCACCTACTGCGTGCCAAGCACTATTCTAAGCTCTTGGAAAACAACAGTGGAAAGGATAAAGAAGCCACATCACCATGAGGCTCCTATTTTGAGTCAGATAATAAATAAAGATACAATTTGTTTACTTCAGCCATCACCACAATCAAGTCTAGAACTCTGTTTACCCAGAAAGAAACCCTTTTGTCTTTTAACTGTCACCTCAGTCTTATTGTCCCCCTGGTCCTAGACAGCCGTTAAGCTGTTCTCTACCTTTATAGCATTATCTATACTAGATATTTCATTAGAGTACAATGTACACTATATGACTTCTATCACAGCCTTTTCGTGTGACATGCTTTAAATATTTACCTACACCATAGCATATGCCAATACTTCTTTCTTTTGACTGCTGAAAGATAACCTGTGATGTGGATTTTATTTATCTATTCATCAGTTGATGGTCATTTTCTTGTGTCCTTTTTATCTTATTATGATTGCTACGAACATTCATGCATGGATTTTTGAATGAATATAGTTTAATTTTTTTATCAGCATTTAGTAATTATGTATAATGGGTTTCATTATGACATTTTCCTACATGTATGCATTTGTTCATATTTTACCTCCATTTTGCTTTCTTGTCCCTCATCTCTCTTCCTTTCCTCAACTAGTCTTCTTTGTACTTTTGCCTTTTCTTTTTTAAGTGACTAAATGAGATTCATTGGTGTTGCTTATGGCTTGTGGGTGGCGAGTTGTTTAGAGGAACATGGCCACCTTACCAGCGGCTACCTCACTGAAGAAAATCTTCCCAAGACAATTCTTCACAGACCTGGAAAGAACAATACTCAATTTCATTTGGAAAAACAAAAAAATCAGGATAGCCAAAAGAATCCTGTACAATAAAGCCTCCTCTGGAGGCATCATAATCCCTGACCTCAAGCTCTACTATAGAGCTATAGTAATAAAAACAGCTTGATACCAGCATAAAAACCAACATGTGGACCAATGGGATAAAATTGAAGACCTTGACATTAACTCACACACCTATGAACACCTGATTTTTGACAAAGAAGCCAAAACTATATAATGGAAAAAAGAAAGCATCTTCAACAAATGATGCTGGCATAACTGGACCTCAACATGTAGAAGATTACAAATAGATCCATATCTGTCACCATGGACAAAACTCAAGTCCAAGTGGATCAAAGACCTCAATATAAAACCAGTTACATTGAACCTGATAGAAGAGAAAGTAGGAAGTAGTCTTGAATGCGATGGCACAGGATACTACTTCCTAAATGTAACACCAGCAGCAAGATACTGAGAGCAAGAATTGATAAATGAGACCTCCTGAAACTGAGAAGCTTCTGTAAGGAAAAGGACACAGTAAATAAGACAAAACAACAGCCTACAGAATGGGAAAAGATCTTCACCAACCCCACATCTGACAAAGGGCTGATGTCCAAAATATATAAAGAACTCAAGAAACTAGACAGCAAAATAACAAACAATCCAATTTAAAAAAATGGGCTACAGAGTTAAACAGAATTTTCAAAGGAAGAATCTTAAATGGCAGAAAGACATTTAAGGAATTGCTCAGCATTCTTAGTCATCAGGGAAATGCAAATTCAAAATACCTCTGAGATACCATCTTATACCTTTTGGAGTGGCTAAGATCAAAAACACTGAAGACAGCTTATGTTGGAGAGGATGTGGAACAAGGGGAACACTCCTCCACTGTTGATGGATTCCCCAGGAATCCCCAGGGATGACCCCAGTTTGGACTACTAGAAATAGAGGAGAGGGTGCCTGAACTGAACTGGCTTGCCCCAGTGATCACATTGGTGAATACTCTAACTGTCACCACAGAGCTTTTCTCCAGTGACTGATGGAAGCAGATGCAGAGATCCACAGCTAGGCACCAGGCAGAGCTCCAGTAGTCCAATCAGGAGAGAGAAGAGGGATTCTATGAAAAAGTGCATCAAGATCATAATGGGGAAACCTACAGGAATGACCAAACCAAACTAGTGGGAATTCATGAAAGTTGCATCAACAGCTTTGGACCTGCATGGGACTGGGCTGGGCCCTCTGCATGGGGAGACAGTTGTGTAACTAGATCTGCTTGGAGAGTCCCTTGGCAGTGGGATCAGAATCCATCCCTAGTGCATGAGTGGACTTTTTGGAGCCCACTACCTATGATGGGACACCTCATGCAGCCTTGAAGCAGGGGGGAGGGGCTTGGACTTACCTCTACTGGATGTGTTTTACTTTCTTGTGTGTGTGGGGGGAGAAAGGGTAGGTTGTGAGGTGAGGCTGGGAGGAAGAGGGAAGAGGAGAATCTTTGATTGATGTGTAAAATGAAGGGAAAATTTTCTTAATAAAAAAATTTAAAAAAAAGAAAATCTTCTGGCAAAACCATAATAGCTTATGAATCCTCACAAGCCCCTCTCCCATCCATTACTGGATTCTGCTGGGCAAAATCTTGTGCAGGTAATCCCAGCTGCTATAAGCTCAAGAGTGCATGACTGAAAATCAGTTCTACATCATTCCTCAACCTTCCTTCTGAGTTGAGATTCCTTCTGTCTCTTAGCTTAAGATGTTCCCTGAGCCTTGGAGCATGTGGTTTGATGTCCCATTTATGTCTGAGCATTCACCTGTCAGTTATTCTCAACATTTGGCCAGTTGTGAACCTCTGCAATTAGTCACTGCTGACCACTACAAAAGGAAGCTTCTCTGACCAAACCTAACAGCAACACTACTCTATGGCCATAGTTATTTAGAAAGCAGTTTAAAGGATTCATCATACCAATTTAGCAAAACAGCAGCAATAGCTACTCCACTAGGACCTTTGACATTCTCAGACATGGGATTTTAACCAGCTTTGTAGTACAAGATAGAGATTTCCTCCTGTGGAATGTGCATCAAATCCAAACAGAAAGTGGTTGGTTTTTTTCCATAACAGATGTGTCATTATTACATCAGTAGACATATCTTCCCTTGCTTGCTGTACTGCATACAGAGTCCATAGCTAAATGTGGCTGTTAATGGCAATTCTTCCTCNGCCTACATAGCATGCTCCAGGNCTATAAAGGTTATCCCTGAGTAAGGAAAATTCTAGGNCAATTCTGGCTTGATTTCTCTTTCCTGTGACCAGATCACTGGGTGTCTTCAACAATCACATCATACCATATCTTTATAGTGGTCAATCCATAATAGCAGCAATTGCCTATACTGTTTTGGGAGCCCCAGANTCTTCTCTAACAATTCTAGAGGTATCCCACCAGGACATTGGGATTTTCATTTAACAACCCATAGCTACTTGGATCATCTTTATCTGCCCATACAAGCTACCCCCATTCAAACTTTGTAATTTTTAAAAATTAGCACAATAACAATCTGATTTTTAAATGACTTTTCACATAGGACTTGGTGATGTATGTAGTAACTCTGTTTAGTTATTTGCAGAGCTGCTGTGCCTATGCATACTCCTCCAGCAGTGTGTGACTCATCCTGTGTCCATGCACACTCCTCCAACAGTGTGTGACTCATCCTGTGTCCATGCACACTCCTCCAGCAGTGTGTGACTTATTCTGTGTCCATGCACACTCCTCCAACAGTGTGTGACTCATTCTGTGTCCATGCAAACTCCTTCAGCAGTGTGTGACTCATTCTGTGTCCATGCACACTCCTTCAGCAGTGTGTGACTCATTCTGTGTCCATGCACACTCCTCCAGAAGTGTGAGACTCATTCTGTGTCCATGCACACTCCTCCAGCAGTGTGTGACACATTCAGCTTCTCCATGTCCTCCTAGTACCAGCCACTTTNNCCCCTATTTATTGTAGCTATGGTAGTGGATGTGACTGTGTCTCCCTGTGGTGACAGAGACATTTATCCCCTAGTGACAGCTGATGCTAAGCATCCCTCCTAGACCTGTTTCCACCTATATTTCTTTTGGAGAAGTGTCCATTNAGCTCTTTTGCCTATTTTTAGTTGTGCTACTAAGAGTTTTTTATTCCCTCTATATTCTGGATATGCCTCTTATCAGATATATGATTTATGAATCTTTCCTGTTATGTTTTCTTTCTATTTTTATGATGGAATCCTTTGAANCACAGTTTTTAAAGAACAACTTATTTATTTACTTACTTAGTTTTTAGTTGTTGTGTTTAGAGTGTCACATTGTAGAGCCTACCATCAAATCAAAGGTCACAANGATATGCTTCTACATTTTCTTTTTTTTTTAAAGTTTTATAATTTAAACTACTTCAACTTTGTCTTTGACCCAGTTTGAGTTAATTTATGTAGGTAGTGTGAAGCAGGGGTCATGTGTTACATTGGGTAGGGAATTTATTCCCCCAAGGAGGAGATACATTTTCTTTTTAGTAAAAGTGTTTTCTGAAAAATACTGTTCATTTGTCAAAAATTACTTATGTTGTGCCAGGCGTATTTTCTCTGAGTAAAATAACAATCCTTAGCTTTTAGGGAGGNTTATTTGTCTAGTAATAGATGTAAACAAGTTAGTGTAACAGAGTTGAGTGACTATGAACTGTACGAGAGTGCTTTATTAAGCGNTCAGGATGAGCTTCTTAGTTAAATGACTGGATGAGGACATAAAGGACCCAGGGCTGTGATGGGGGGTGGCAGGTTCCAGGCATATGAATGCAGGAGGCTCTCACCCACCAGGCTCTAAGATGGGTGAGTCAAGNGGATGCCAGTATAACCGGGAGAAGAAGAACCTATCTTTGAGAACAGAGAGGCACTGGGGAGCCGTCACTTAGAATGGTGTAGGTTTCAGTAGACATGTAGGCATGAGATTAGAAGATTGGAGAGTATCGAGCAGAGGCACCCGATGATCCAGCTTAGGTTTTAGGAGGCCACACTGGTAAAGAGTGGAGAATAGTCAGATAAAAGGAAGACATCAAGCGCTGAAGAAGGAGATTGGATTCAAGGTCCTAGTAATGAGGATGGTCACAGACTGGGTGTGTTGGGAAGTTATAATTACTAAGCACGAGAGGTGAGAAAAGGAGGGAAAACCCAGGGTCAGTGTTTGGCCTCGCAGCTAGCAGTGTGTGCTCTCATTGACTAAGATGAAGAGAACCTGAAAGTGCTTGTTCTGGGGAAGCAGGAGTTCACCCAGGGAGTACGCAGATTCCTACTAGACATGGGAGTGGCAATGCCAAGCAGTTGAGGGGTAGCTCAGTGTAACTTGACTGTAAAGGAAAGATCTGCGTTAGCTACCTCAGGGTGGGGGCTGACAGCATGGTGTAGTGGGGGTAGCACGGGGATTGGGTGAGGTCAGCAAGGCCAAATTGGGGGCAGCAGAGGCAGCAGGTACAGGNAGCATTCTTGGGTTTTCAAACAGTCACTTCTAAGAGAAAAACAGGTTGCTCAGGGACTTCAGTGAGCTATGAGAACTCAGACACAGTGGCACAGTGATTACAATGGGATGAAGAGTAGTGGAGACAGGAAGTAAGGTGACAAGTTATTCATGTTCCACAAAGATTTGGCGGCAACTGCCCAGGGACCAGGAGTTGCTTTAGAGATACGGCTTTGAAGAAAAGAGGTCCGAATCCAACCTTTGCAGGCCGACCTTCTCATGGAATAGGTAGACCACACNACAGTAGAAGGACATTACCAGCTTTGAAAAAAGACTGGGGACTCTAAGGGGTCTTTGGATAGCAGGCAGACTGCAGTTAGTGGGATCAAAAGGAGAGTTGTGAAGGTGGCATTTTAGTCATGTGAGGAAGGAAGAGAGGGCCTGCAGATCTCTGGGAGAAAAACATGCTGCACAGTCAGCCCTGTGCTCCGTCTACATGGTCCTATATTCGGAAAACAGAAAGTGGATCCATGTCCAAGCAGCCTGAGGGATGAGAGGAGATTAGCAGGAAGAGGTGAGATTAAGAGACAGCAAGCCCTCCATCCTGAGGATGTGGTACTTGGCCTCTGGGTGTGGCAGGAAGCCATCCTGGAGTGGAGGGTATGGACTACACACTCTGTTAGCCTGCTGGCAAGTGGACATAATTTGAGGATGAAGTTTATAAGATGTGATGTTGTGGTGACTATGTTTTGTCATGGCTCCTGGTTCATAGCTGGCTTTGCTCTTACTGCATCAAAATGAATTTGGAATAATAAGATGAAAGACATTTTTTAAATATTGAGGTGTTGGAGACTCCAGAAAAAGAACAGACTTCAGAAATCTCTCTCTCTCTCCCTCTCCCTCCTTCTTCCTCCCTCTCCACTTTTCTACCCATCCCCTTCCTCCATCTCTCTCTTTCCTCTCTCCTTCCCTCCCCCCTCTTTATCATTTTTCTTGCCCCCCACTCCTCTGACC
>LZPO01117063.1:252319-262494 GCA_001675575.1 Neotoma lepida
TTCATGAAGTCCTTACTTACACCTATATCATATGGGTATTGTCTATGTTTTCTTCTAGCAGTTTCAGTGTTTTAAATTTATGTCTTTGATCTACTTGTGGTTGGTTTTTGTGTAAGGTGATAAATATAGGTATAATTCTATTNTGCATGTGAACATCTAGTCTTCCCAACAACCTTTGTTGCATCTTTGTCAAATATTAANGGCTGTAGTTATTTATATTTGTGTTTGGGTCTTACATTTTCTTACATTCTTCTAATGTAAGAAAATATAATACCAGNACCATGTTTTGTTTTGTTTTTCTGTCCAGTATCATATTGTTTTTATTACCATGGCTCTTTAATGTATCTTGAGATTTGAAATGGCAATCTCTCATGTTATTTTTGTTGTGGTTGTTCAGAATTGTTTTGGCTACCTGGGGTCTTTGTGTGTGTGTGTGTGTGTGTGTGTGTGTGTGTGTGTTTCCACATAAATTTTTAGGATAGTTATTTTCTATGTTTGAATAATGACATGGGGATTTGATTGGGATTATACTGAATCTGTGAGTGGCTTTTGGTAAAATGATCATTTTTACAATATTAATTCTACTTAGTCAAACATATGTATTTTTCATTTTCTAATGTCTTTATGTTTTCCTTCAAAGATTTTAAGTTTTTACTATAGAGGTCCTTCATNTCTCTGGCTCAGTTTATTCCTTGATACTTTATTTTCTTTGAGTCTATTGTGAATGAGAGAGTGTCCATGATCTTTTTCTTTGTATATTTGATATTAGTGTACAGAAAAGCTANTAATTTGTACAAGTTGCTTCTGTATCCTGCAACTTTGCTGAAGTTGTTGATCATTTCTTAAAGTTTTCTGGTAGAATTTTTCGAGACCTCTTATGTATAATATTTTATCATATGCAAATAGGGATAGCTTGACTTCTTCTTTTTCTACTTGTATACCTTTAATGTCCTCCTGACTTATTGCTCCAGATAGTTCTTTGAGCACAATAAAAAGGAGTGCAGATAGTGGACATACCTGTCTTGNTCCTATTTTCTGTTTGGTTGCTTCAAGTTTTTCCTCCATTTAGAATGATGTTGGTTGTGGATTTTTCATATACAGCCTTTNTTGGGTTAAGGTACATTCCCTATAGTCCTATTTCCTTGAGGTCTTTTATCATGAAAATGTGTTGGATTTTGTTAAATGCTTTTTCTGCATCTATTGAGATGATCACGTTATATTTCTCTTTATGTCCACTCATGTGATTTATTATATTTATTGACTTGTGAGTATTGACCCATCCCTGCATCTCCAGGATAAAACAAACTTGGTCATGGTAGATAATCTTTTTGTTATATGTCTGTAATTGGCTTGTAAGTGTTTTATTGAGGATATTTAAATCTATGTTGATCAAGGATATTGGCCTGTTGTTTTCTTTTATTGTGTTTTTACCTGGTTTTTAGTATTAGAATAATACTGGCTTCAAAGAGGAGCATTGTGAGTGTTCCCTTTTATTTTAAGAAGTTTCCATTTTAAAAAGTAGTTTAAGAAGGATTGGCTGTAAATTTTCTTTGAAAGTCAGGAAAAATTCTCCTGTGAACCCATCTGGGCTGGGACTTTTTAAAATTAGATGTTTTATTACTCTTTTTGCTCAGTGTTTGTTATGAGTCTGTATAGGTTGTTGATAACTTCTAGGATTGATTTTGGTAGGTTAGATTAATCTAAAAAATAATCAACTTCTTTTTNATCTTTTTCAACTTAGTAGCATGCAGGCATTCTCTTATGATGTTCTGAATTTTTTTAATGTCTGTTGTGAGGCTTCCATGTTCATTTCTGATTCTGTTAATTTGGATCATATTTTCCTTTCTTCTGGTTTTATGTGAGCCAAGGTTCTNATCAATTTTATCTTCTCAAAAACCATCTCTAAGATTAGTTAACTCTTCTCATTGTTTACTTTGTTTATATTTCATTAATTTTTGTGTAACTGGAATGTGCTCTGTTACAGAAAATCTTCTATCTGTTGCTGAGTAGAATATATATGTTTTTGTTTTGGGTGGAATTTTTCATAGACATTTATTAAGCCCATTTGATGCATAATGTGCTTTAATTATGTGTTTCTTGCTTANTTTTTGTCCTGATGACCTGTCTGAAGAAGAAAGCAGGTATTGAAATCACCTACTGTTGGTAGATTGATGTTAATCTGTGTCTTTAATTCCAGTTGTCCACTTTTTATGAAACTGGATGTCCCCAGAGTTTGGCAAGTACATTTGGGATTATACTGTCTTCTTGGCTGTTTCTTTGATTAGAATGAAGTGTCCCCTTTTATCTCTTCTGATTAGATTTAGTTTGAGGGTTTTTGCTGTTGTTGTTTTCAGGTATCAGGATAGCAATACCTGCTTGCTTTCTGATTCCATTTTATTGGATCATTTGTTCAACCTCTCACTNTANGTGGTNTCTATCTTTAAAACTGAGCTTCCTGTAGACAACAGATAGATGGATATTATTTCTTGATCCATTCAG
Organism: Neotoma lepida; assembly: GCA_001675575.1. Classification (NCBI taxonomy): domain Eukaryota; kingdom Metazoa; phylum Chordata; class Mammalia; order Rodentia; family Cricetidae; genus Neotoma; species Neotoma lepida. The sequence goes on from LZPO01117063.1 coordinate 254,819, forward strand.
CTAACCTGTATCTTTTAATTGGAGAATTGAAACCATTGTATTTAAAGCTATTATTGGAAGGTGTGTGTTGATTGCAGTCAATTGCACTGTTGTTTTTATCTCAGTAGTACTTTGTGTTTCAGTANTTATAACTTTGTTTTCTTTCTACAGTTCCTTGCCTATGTTTATTCCTCTCTTCAGCCTAAAGTTTTGCTTTCTGTATTTTATTTAGGCTTGGTCTTCTGGATAGAAATTTTTTTAAAGGCTATTCTTATTGTGGGAAGTTTTATTTCTTCTTCAAATATAATAAATCATCTTATTTGGTGTCATAGTTTAGCTTGGCAGTTNTGGTCTTTTTAGAACTTGAAATGCATTGTTCGAGGATCTTTCAAAATGTCTACTCAGAAATCAGCTGTTGTTCTAATATTTTTTCCTTTGCATGTAACTTGTATTTTTCTCTTGCAGGTTTCAATATTCTTTCTTTGTTCTGTATACTTAGTGTTTTAACTATGATGTGCCNTGAGGAATTTCTTTTCTGGTCTTGTCTATTTTGNGTTCTGTGTACTTTTTCTATATGGTGTGTGCCTTCCTTTAGTTTTCTTCTANGATCTGGTCTATAACATTGACCTGNATTCTTCTTTTTCTATGTCTATAGCTCAAAAGTTTGTCTTTTCATAGCATCCCACATTTCCTGTATGCCCCCGCCCTGCATTTTACGTTCATATTATTTGCTTGTTTGGTCTGTTTACTCTGCTTTATATTCAAGTCCTGATACTGGCTCTTCTGTTTGGTTCACTGTACTTGTTTCCAAGCTTCTCCATGAGTTTTCTAGTTGGGTTCTTGACTTTTTCACTAACACCTTCATTTCAGCCTGCGTTCTCTTCAATGTTTCCATCTCTTTATTGAACTCACTTTTTAAGTCCTTCATCATTTCAAGCTGTCTTACTTATGTTTGTGTTTTCTTGGGCACCACTCATGCATTTATTCTCTTGAAGTTAATTTTCTTTAAGTTTGTTGATATGTTTTTCTGTGTCTTCTTTAAACTCGTTGACTACTCTGATGAAGTTTAGGATTGTTCTTTGAAATTATCTGTTCTGGGGTTCATCCAGGTAATTCTCATTGTAGAACATTCCTGTAGGAATGATAGATGNATGGGGGCTTGGAAACTGTCTTGATCATTTATATTGTTTATATTCTTGTGATGAGATATGGGCATGTGGACTTGTAAGTTCTGTGTCTGATAATGAAGACAGCAGGCTAGACCAGAGCACAGGATGCACTTTCAGGGTTGGGCCTGATGATTAGATATGGCTTAGATGAAATAAAGTCAGGTGGATACAGGGGACTGGCATGCAGGATGTGCATTCAGCTCTCAGCCTAGAGTTTGGGGGTGAATATGCGGGTGAGGTAGGTATCGTTGAAGGGNGGAACAGGCAGATTCACTTGGCTGGACTGTGGCACAAAATATAACCTGGCTGGGTGGAAATGATGGATGTGGTGCACCAGGGGTCTGTAGGTTGTAAACAGGCATTGCTGGAGCCTGGGGATTGAGGGTGTCACAAGCAGAGGTGTCCAAAGTGGGCTCCAACACTGACTGTTAAGAATTGTTTGATTATTGATACAAAGAGTGTGCATAGATTTTGGGAATCTCAGAAGTGAACTGTGTTGTGAATGTATTANAAGNAGTTTTGTTTTGTTTTTATTTTCTGTATCTTCAGGTAGGACTTATTGACAGATTAGATGAAGAACTTGAAAGAAAGACAGATAGAGGGATTTGGGTCTGAACAACTGGAAGGATTGGGTGACTTTTGCATGAGATGCGAGATGTAAGAAAGCAGTCATCATTATTCANNTTCAGTATGAGGTTTGCTCAGTATGAGCTCATCAGTGAATCACAGACAAGCAGGAGGCTCTCAGTCTGTCCTTCCCTGGGAGCCTGCTCACCTGGGAGCTTTCTCTTTTATCTTAGGGTTGAAACTTTAAAGTCTGCTCTATGATTGAGCCCATGTGTCACAAAAGAGGCATGGAATCTTCAGCCCCAAGAAGATGGGAAATTTAGAGCTCATACTGTGCTAGATGACAGGGAAAAGGTCTAACTCTAGATATCAGCCAAAGGGAAAAACAGGGCAGGCATTTTTCATGATCAGAGANTATGAAAACCACTGTTTGGTGCTACATTATTTCACCTGCTGTTTTGCCTTATCTTAAGTCCAATATTCAACTTCACAAGGTGGAAAAATAAAGCACTTTGCTTTCACTACCCTTAGGCCTGCAGNACTCTTATGAAGTGAGGGTCATGGCTTCTCACAGGATAGGAAGTTGAGCTGTTTAAGGGCAATGTCAACTGAACGTATTTCAGTTACTGCTTTAGCTTTCTNCNACTGTATCAANGTACCTGAGGTAATCACCTCACAAAGTGAGATAGATGATTTTGGTTCACAGTTTTGGAGGTTCCTGCCCATTGGAAACTGGCATGCAGCTTTAGGCTTTGGTGAGGTAGTGTGTCATGGTAGGGGCACAGGACACAGCAAAACCACTTATCTCGAGAGAAGAGGAAGGGTTTAGGATATTGCAAGTACTTTTGGGGGCACCCCATCTGTATCCTGTGATACTTCACTAGGCCCCACTTCTTAAAGTTCTCACTACCTTCTGAAACTACTGCTCTCTGGATCAAGTCTTCAGCACAGGGGTATTGGGGGAAAGGGCATTGACAACCAAATCATGGTGATTACTACTTGTAAAATTTGAAACAGTATGTTCTCCAAAGAATTTCTTTTAAATAATGTGTGTTTAGCACTAACTTTCCCATAAATGTAATATTTAGTGGTATTTTTCTTTTTCCATTTTTATGTATATGTGTCTGGTATGCATGTGTGTGTGTGTGTGTGTGTGTGTGTGTGTGTGTGCATGTTAGCATGTGTGTCACGCATGTGTGTGCCTATGCCTGTGCAGGCCTAGGGTTGATGCTGGAAAGCTTTCCAGAACACTTGAACACCTTATTCATTGTTACCGGTCTCTGAATCAAACCTAGAACTGCTGATATGGCTGGCTTTCTCTGGGGATCCTCTGTCTCTGCATTTGGAGGCTGCCACACCCATTCCCCCTTTACTTAGGCTCTGCAAATCCAAACTCCAGTCCTCACCTTTATACAACAAGTGACTGCACATTGCACCATCTCTCTAGTCCCAAATAGCTAATGACTTTTTAATGTTAACCTGGCATTATACTGGCCCTATAACAAATGTTAGGATTTTGACTTTTGGTAATAAATTATTGACAACAGATACATATTTATTTCCATAAAGTAAAATTTATAGGATAGATTTTATATGCCCCACATAAACTTAATTTGGATTGTGAACAAACCACCTTCTCTGTGTGTTGGTAGTTCATTCTTAAGAGTGATCAATGTTGTTAGCAAGAAGATATTTTGATTTGAAAGATTTGAATAAATCTTANATTTAAGCTACAATTTTTTAGTGAATACAGAATTTATATAATAGAAGAGAAACCTGTTCTGTACAGAACTGAAAATGGCTCATCTTTCTGTGGTATTTTCTACCTGTAGTTAGGGTGTGAGGAACATTGGGTGAGACACCAGTTACATATCCACTCGTTTATTGACTAGAGCAAGAAGCCATTTTCATGGGGCTGGAAAGAGCTCAGTGGTTAAGGGCAGTCATGTTCTTTTTCTTTTTTGTGGTTTTTCTGTGGTATCAATTTCTTTTTATTTTTATTGAAAATGGATTTTTTCCATACAATATATTTTTGAATCTGATTCTTTTTCCCCAACTCCTTCCAGACTCTCACCACTTCTCCACGCACCCAAATACACTCTTTCTTTCTCTCTCTCATTAGAATACAAATAGGCACCTTAAAAAATAATAAAATAAGCTAAAGTAAAAACAAACCACAACAGGACAAAGAAAACAAACAAACAAACAAACAAACAAACAAAAAAGAGCCAAGGAAAAATATGTAAGGAATAAAAAATATCCCAGACAAAGCATTGTGAGTGTTCTAGTTAAGTTTTCTATTGCTGCAATGAAACACCATGACCAAAGTAATTTGGAGAGGACAGGGTTTATTTAGCTTACACTTTCATATCACTGTTCATCACTAAAGAAAGTCAGGACAGGAACTCAAACAGGGAAAGAACTTGGAGGCAGGAGCTGATGCAGAGGCCATGGAGGGGTGTTGCTTACTGGCTTGCACCNCATGGCTTGGTCAGCCTGCTTTCTTATCGAACCTGTGACCACCAACCCAGGGATGACACCACCTTCAAGGGCTGGGTGGTCCACCAACGATCACTAGTTAAGAAAATGCCCTACAGCTGGATCTTACAGAGGCATTTTCTCCATTGAGGGTCCCTCTTCTCTGATGACTCTAGCTTGTGTCAAGTTGACATAAAACTAGCTAGTACAGTGAGACAAAAAAATCCTCCAAAAATGTCATCATTTTTTTTGTGTGCGTGTTGGTCATTTACATGAATCNTGCCCGTAAGTGTGGTTTATTTACTCAGTGAGACTCCATTGGAGAAATGTATTTTTTTCATTTTTGAGTGGTTATCAATTGGAGATAGTTCCTGTGTTAAGGATAGGGCTTGTTTCTACTTCCCCTCTCTGCACTGAGTCCCTGTTTGGCTTAGACCCATGCAGTCGCTGTACATACTGCCACAGTCTCTGTGAGTTCATATGTGCATCAGCCCTGTTGTGTCTAGAAGGCCTTGCTTCCTTGGTGTCTTCCATCCCCACTGGCTCTTACACTCTTTCTGTCTCCTCTTCCACAGGGTACCCTGAAGCCTGAAGGGAGGGGTTTGGTGGAGACATCCCATGTGGGATTGGGTGTTTCATGGTCTCTCACTCACTGCATGTTTTCCATTTGTGGGCCTTTTGTATTTGGTCCCATCTACTGCAGGAGGATGATTCTCTGATGATAGCTGAGTAAGATACTGATCTATGAGCATAGCAGAATGTTGTTAGGAGTCATTTTATTTCTATTTTNCTTTAGCANAAGAGTAGTGTTTGGTTTTCCCCTAGTACCAGAGCTTGNCTGGTCTCAGGTTCTTAACTACCTAAGCAGTGTCAGGCATGGGTTCCATCTNATGGAGTGGGCTTTAATTCCATTCAGAGAATGGCTGGCTACTCCCACAACCTTCGTGCCACTATTGTACCAGNNTATCACTCAGGCAGATCACCATTGGAGATCACAGTGTTTGTAGCTGGGTTTGTACCTTTCTCCTCTGGTTGTGTGCAGTCCCATCTGGAACAATGAACAGTTTTCAGTAGGGGTGAAGGCTCTAGGTAGTCATGAGCTNGAATTCTCTGTGTTCAGTGATCTCACTGTTCTTGCAGAGGACCAGAGTATGGTTTCTGACACTATCACATGGTTCACAACCACCTATAACTCCAGCTCCAGGGATTCTACTGTCCTCTTCTGGCCTCCCCAGGCACAAACAGACACATATCCATACAGATACGTACACACATACACATAATTGTTGGGTAATCCTATAGTAGATGACCCAGATTTGCCTTTTGCATGGCTCCGAGCAATCATTGCCATCTATAATGTGTGAAAGATATTCAATAGCTGTTGAATGAATGAATGTATCCATGAGCCGATGAAATTATAACTTCCTGTCCACTCTCAGCATTCAGAAATGCTGTCTTTGAACTTCATTTCTTGGAATTTATAANAGCCANAACAAGATACAACTTCTCCCCACGTTTCATTGAAGTAGCTGCCATGACTGCTGGCTCATTTGGCATTTCTCCCATCACTTGTCAAAGAGCCATAGAAGCTAGAGAGAGGGGACAAGGCTGTACCCCAAGAGCCCTGGTAAGGAATTGNACAAACAAAAGAGTCCCCTCTCTGAATCTTTTAAAATATATTGAGACAGAGTCTCATTGTATAAACTGGCCTCAGTTTGTGGTGATCTGCTACTGTCTCTGAGATTGAGTTTGAGGTTACTGGCCTGTGCCACCACACACCCTGCTGTGTCCTTCCACTCTTGCTTCAAGCATTAAGTTTCTTTGCTGAGCTTCAGCTTGGAGCTGATAGGCAGGCCACATGCTTCAGTAGTACGGTAGCTCCTCCCTCCCATTCACAATGTCAGTTATTTGAGGTCAACTGTGGCCTGAAAATATTAAGTGGAAAAAATTCAGATAGGAAGAATTTGTAAACATTCAGTTATTTTGACAGAATGGAGGTGTCTCCCTGCATCCCCCTAGGGAAGCACACCCCTTCTTTGTTCAGCACACCCATGCTGGATAGCTCCTGCTCACTGGTCACTTGGTAGCTGTCACAGTTATCAGTGCAATGGCAGGATGTTAATGTGCTTGTGTGCATGTAATCCTTACTTCACTTCTTAAAGACACAATGTAGCAATGNTCAAAATTCAGGCATGCTACAGAGAGCTGTGATGTATCTGACTCAAGTGAAAAACCTGAAGTTAATACAGGTTTGTGTGTGTGAAGACAATCATAATTGTATATGGGACTATATACTGCCCATTGCTTTAGACATCCGCTCAGGTCCTCGGAGCACATTCCCGTGGATTAGGAAGGGATTTTTACATACACAACCTTATCGAGTTTCTTCATGACCATTCAAGTACAGATTTNTTCCCATATATTGTGGGTACTGAACTAAAGCTAAGAACCTGTGGCAAAGGACAGACTTTGGGGCATATAGCCCTCATAGATGGCCTCTTGTCTTTGATNTCACACCTTGTCTCCAATGCCACACCACTAACATTTTAAGGCATAAGAAAATGTGACTACTTACATGTTTGCCACGGCTACCAGGTCAATGAAACGGCTTTGTGTTCTAGGGTGTCTCCACCACCTTGCCTGAACCAGGGCATTCTCTAGCAACNGCAGCTCAGGGTCACTTTAGCAATTGGAAACAGTGACCAAGCAGCAAATTGTTGGCAGGGGAAATCCAGACAGAAGGTAGCTTAAATTGATGGCTCTGTGGAGGCCAAGGGAATTTGGAATAGAATTGGCCTGAGTTTTTGTTTGGCCAAATCACCTTTATNAAGAACTGAGATGCCCAAAGAAGGTCCAAACTCAAGACCACATTTAAAAATCTGGAATAAGGATTTCTAAAGGGAACTTGGGTTCTCTGGAGGGGAGAAATTAGTGTATTCAGATGAAAGACTTCTTCAGTTTAGGATTCCCAAGTCCTTACAAGCAGCACTGNTCTCCNNCAACCCAAGGAACTCATTACCTGGCCTTTGCTCAAGTGTTAGGCAGAGTCAAAAGCTCTCATGTATAATTTACAAACTTTAAACTGTATTTGATTTTCAACCTCTTAGCAGGACGATTTCTGTTGTGATAAACCCACTGTCAAAAGGAAAACTTAGTGGAAAGTACCTTTAATACTTTTGCCCTACCAAGCTCCATGATGCACAGTGTAGCCCCCTGGAGGGTGACTTGTTTTTTCCTCAGGATGGCAAGGCTGAATGAGCACCAAGGCTTACTGCCATTGCTCAGCATTGCGAAAAGGGATCAGCTCAGCAAAGCATCCAAATTCAAAATTAGAATGCAGCATCTTGGTTTGCCTTCTATTGCTGTGAGGAAAATGACAGGGAGGAGAGTGTTGTTTGGTTTACTCATCCATCCTAGTCACAGTCCATCCTTGAAGGCAGCCAGATGTAGGAACTTGGAGGCAGGACCTGAAGCAGAGATCGT
>LZPO01117064.1:20515-57515 GCA_001675575.1 Neotoma lepida
AAAAATTTTTTTTAATTTCCTTGTTGAGACACACAGTATTCTTACAGTTGAGTATACTTAAAGCATGAGTAAGATCTAAATATAACAAATGCCAAACCTTACAATAGATCATGTGTGGAAATCTGACTTGGCTTGCCAGGCATTTTCTTTATTAAGGCCCCAGAATACCCAAATGTCTTGCTTCCTTTGCCAGAGACCCATGACCATTTATTTCACTTGTGCTCCCCAGAATCCCTTTCTAGTATTAGTGGGCTGGGTAATGCCCACTAGGTGGCACTCTACAACCCATGCTGGCCCCATCCTGTGCATCTAGGCTCATAGGTGGAGACACCCTTAGGAAAAAAGGCTGAAGCCAGGGGATATGAGGAGAAGTGACNAGACAATAAGATGGAGCAAGGGTTTAGGGACGAGATGAAGGAAGCATACANACTCAGGAGAAGGTAGTAAGGCACTGCCAAGGGTAGGAACCAGCTAAACAGTCCNCACTGAGGGGACAAAGCTAAGTCAGAGAAGGGCAACAGCTGAAGGCCAGCAAGCAACAGAGCTCAGCAGACTGGCTGCTAGGCACCAAGACAGGTTGGCACTGTGGAATGGCCTCTGGTATCTTGAAGACTTATGTTCAAACCCTGCCTCTGACTCTTACTAGGCTCTATGTCCTTGGGCAGGTCACTTGAAATCTGTAAGCTTCAGTGTCCCCACCTGCAAAATGGGGACAAACCACAGGGGCTACCTCATAGGATAGCTGTGTGAGGTGATTAAGACAATGTTTATGAATGCACAGAAACAGTGCAAATCACCAAACTCCTAGTTATCATTATCACTCTGAGGCTATTGAGACAAACCACCATTACCACNACATCATTGCATTATCCTGCAGTTCTGTGGCTCAGAAGTCAAAGTGGGCCCTACTGGCCCAAATCAAGGCTTTATCTGGGCCACATCCCCTCATGGAAGCTCTAGAGTANGAGTTGTTCCTCTTCCCTCCCCAGGATCCAAAGGTGGTCTACATGCCTTGTCATCGGCCCCCTCCCTCCATCTTCAAAGCCAGCAACACCAGGCAAAAAGCTTGGCTGAACCAAGCCCTTCTCACCATGCCCTCCATCTCTTCTTCCTCTGCTTCCNTCTTTTACTCTTACGGACATCTGTAGTCATAACAAAGTTACACAGAGAAGCCACATTACTCTCCTCATCTCCAGGGCAGCTGGCTAGCAAGCTTAAGTCTGCCTGTAACCCCAATTCCCCTCTGCACAAACCCTCAGCACGTGTGACTGAAGCACAGCCACACACTGGGAGCATTACTCTGCTTCTGTAGCTGCATGGAATTTCCTCCCATGTAGGGCTGCTGAGGGGACTAGGATTCTGGTGCACTGAGGAAGTCTGTTGTGCTTGCACAGACTGGGCAACCTTGTCTTATGTGGACACTGGGCTTTATGGTGCCTCTGGGCGTGTGTACTCCTTAAATGAAGTTCCAGAAAAAGAGTTTTTTGTCCTTTTCTATTCCAAACAAGATGGTTCTCCTAAGACTTAACTGACCATATAAATCTTTGAATTTGACCATGAACAATATATATGTACATAGGCCTCCATACCATATTCTGTATTCATGGCAGACATCATTAATCACAGCATTCTCTCTATCCTCAAATCCTTCTCAACACAGCACTCAGGCACTCAATAATGACCTGTTTTCTACCTGACCTTATTTGGAGAATATCTCTAGGCCCAGATGCCTGACTTATATCTGGTGTGACCCTTGACACAGTTCCCTGCAGAAGCTTTCCTCCTGCTGCCCATATGGTAATCAAACGCCATGTTGGGAGCTTTGCTATAGGACCCTGCTGCCACATATGGAGGCTTATGATAGGAGCAAATTAGGTGAGGACCAGCCACCATCCCCAGTCTTTTTATCTCCCCTCACTCTGGAATAAAGCTGAGCTGTAACACTAAAGCAGTCTCCCAGAAGGTTATTTCCGTCATACCATAGGTCAGACAATGCTCTGCTTGCTGCTTCTGCCCCCTTTGCCCTAGTGGCCTGGTGGCCAATGGATGGTGGGGAAGGAAGGGACCGGCAGTGACTAGCCGGCACTAGTGTATATTATTTTTCAAACATGATTTGCCGAACCTATATTAGCAATAAGGCCAGGCAGGCAACAGGTACTGTGCTTGTAATAGTTAAAGGTACCTAATTGTTTGACAAACACAAGTGGTAAGACACCAGGTATAAATCAGAAAATACTTTGTGACCCGAAGCCAGGTCGATAGACTGAAGTGAGCAAAACAGAAAATTGTCTGGGCAAAGGGACTCTGCAGACAAGGGGATGCTGTAAAGCAGTAGAAGAACATAGCCCTGCACCCCTGGATGCTCAAGGCTTGTCATTCAGATTCCAAGCACTTAACCTTCACCATTTGCCAGTTAAAAATAAATTAAAATGTGTCAAAATCTGCTGGTCTGAAGGAAACGTGCAAAGTCCTTTCATGTCAGCAGAAGAAAAACAACAAAAGAAAGCAGTACTGGTTCGCAGTCTCCTTCTGGAAGAGTGGCTGCAAGCTCACAACGTAGGCTGTGGAGTCAATCTTCAAGGATATATTTTTAGAATGTAAGAAGCTTGCACTCAAGATGACAAAACATCCCAGCAGTCACTTAATTAGGGAATGAATCAAGAGCAGTCACAAATTCCCAAAGAAATCTGTGTGATGCTCCTCTTGGGGCAGAACTTTAGTCTAGATCACTTAGCTCCAAGGGGATACTCATTCCATCCAGATTACATGCTTCTGCAACATAAAGCCAAGAAAACACCAGCTACTAAAGGACTATTCTAGAAAGGCTGATAATGAGAGACACTGAGGAAAGGGACCAGGTAAGGTTTATTATAGAATGAGATTTATAAGGCACACTCACCACACAGAACAAGGTAGACGCTGCCGCTGATCCAGCTGTGGTTCTGCCCAAGCGCTATGAGAACCAAACTGCAAGCCATGCTTCTCCNAAGCTTGCTCCTGCTTGACCACCCAAGAGCACACACANGTGACCCCTGTCCCACANTTTTTAAGGTGTCACTGTATCCTCAGAGCAGAGGACACCCACAAGGCCAAAAAAATGCTCCTTCTAATTGGTCATTGGGCTGAATGGCAGAATTCCAGAATGCCCACAACAGGCTCTCTAACCCTAAAGCCAACAAGACTCCACTTCTATACTCCAAGAAGTATCTTTTGGGGCCAAACAAGGAGTCTCGGAGCAAAGCACACATGACAAGATCTGAAGATAACCTGAAATCTANCTGGTCCCATCTGTATCGAGCTAGGACGGGGTGGCTTGACTGATAATATCGACTTAAAAGCCCAACTTTTCACATCTGGATGGAGAAGGGATGGGAAGGAGATAAAAAAGGGAAGACAGACAAACAGACACACAGAAGTGAATGGCAATCTGAAATCAGAGTGATGTCTAGTATTGGTGATNAGGAAAATGAAACAGAAATGCCAAGGTGAAAAGGAGGAGCAAGTCCAGTCTGCGGCTTTATACGTGGTAAGCAAAGCAGCCCTGCCATGTGTGAGCAGGTCCATGGAACGAGCTTGTCGTGAGGTCTATGGAATGTAGACTCTGGAAGGCAGGGATCATGACAATTCACTCACTGGTTGTTTATCACCTGGCACCATGTCACTTGCACNCAGGACAGATTTGATAAGGATTTGTTGAATGAGTGAGTAGGTGAAAAACGNGTGAAGAAACAAGAGATAAGCACGTGATGTGGTGGGTTTNGGGCTTTGTGAAGGAGTCTAGGCATTGCTGGAGCAGAAGAGAAAGACAGGCAATTTAGGCAGGAGAACTAGCGTAATGTATGTCGACATGAAATAAAAGGCAGCCTGAAGCAGCCAGGGAGTTATGACCTCCTGGGGGTCTCACACTCAGCAGTGACCTAATCGATATCTCACTTCACCTGTCAAAAAAACAAGGGCATTGCACTAGGATGTGGACAAACTAATCTACATTGGAACTTCCACAAAGTCCAGGATTACATCTTATTTTCTAGTCCCTCTGCTGGCTGATCACATCTTATACACAGCACTGGGCTGGGTGCTGGGGATGACACAAAGCTGTAAGTCACTCTTCCTATCAAAGCCAGGGGCTCACAACCAGGGAGACGTAATTAATGAGGGCTCAAGGTGATCTGTGTGCAGCTCCCCAAGGGAAACACAGTCAGTAAGCTGTGTGGGTCCAAAGGGGATCGAGGCTGGCTGCTAATGGTAGAGAATTTTATCTTATTAACTTTATAACATTTGACCAAGTGCTTTCCCCAAGCACTAGGAGATCAAGAAGTACACGGAGTCCTGACCTGACCCCTAGATAGCACATGTCCGACCTTGTACCCAGAACTAGTGACCCTGCAGTAGTTCCGGGGTCTGCTCACCAGAATCTTCTCAAACAGGTCAGCAAGGGGAAGACAGAGCCTCTGCAGCTGCAGGAAGGGGAGATTCCTGGGAGAAAAGTATCGATGGGGGTATGGGGACATGTCTTAGAAGCCCACCAATAACTTGGCAATTTTGTTTAGAGCAAGACCTGCAAGTCTGGCTGCAAGGTCCTTCACAGTGCCTAGCTGTGCCTCCAGGTCAGACAAAACCTGGCTCTTAGAAGGGGTTGTAAAACCAGAGAGCTCATCTAAAAGAAACCACAAACTAAGATGATTTGTGACAAGAACCCGTTACTAGGGAGTTGCTGAGGAAAGCCAGCAAGATAGTTGGGGCCAAGTCAATGGTGCACTGCCATATGCAAACCTCAGCAGGGGCAGGTCCCAGAAAGGCCAGGGGTCAAAAGAAAAGTTATTCTAGGGCAACAGGGAGTTCTCATCAACTCCTATGAGTCTGCAGTTCCTAGCAGCATAATGCTGTACCTTACTCCATTCTCTTGTGGGAAAAGGTGAGCCTCTGAGATATGTAAGTAAGCAAAGCTATAACCCAGTGGGTTACCCTGGAAACAGACTGGACAAGGGCCTCCAGGCGCTAGCTCACCAGGTCTCCAGATCAGAGATTTTAGGTGAAGTTGAAAAAAGAAAAGAAGGACTCCCACAAAGGACCGTGAGGACCATAACTCACCCTCAAAAGCAAAGATGGAGACCCAAGAACCAAGCAGTGGGGGGCAGTGAAAACATATAACTCACAGGTGCCTGGATTTTACCCAGTAATTACATCCTTTTATCCTTAACAAAGATAGTTCTTACATAGCAAAGGGTGGAAGTTAAGTTGATGGTTTAAAACTCCAGGTAAAAAGAAGCAAAACTGAAGACCTGAAAACAGAGACCTGCAGTTACCACCTGGGGGCAGCATTATCTAAACTAAAGACTGAGTGTGTGAGAAGGTGAGAGTGTGTATGTATGTGGGTGGTGGTGGTGGTGGTGGTGGTGTGTGTGTGTGTGTGTGCGCGCGCACGCACAGGTGGGCGAGTGTGTGCTAAAGGTGTGTGTGAGATGATGTGTTGCCAGGGGGTAGAAGGTGCTGTCAGGGAAAGAAGGGAGCAGAACAGAGCCATAATCTCCAGGTCAGACCCCCAGCACTTCCTCTGAGCTCCCCTTGATAAACACTGGGAGCTTNCCTGTGACTTCCTGCCCAGTGGCTATTTGGGGTTCCCTTTCCCAAACCTAAGCAATAAAAGGGCAGCTTTGTCCCAACAACACTCATGGGCTCTCCCAGGTAACTGGCCTAAAGCCTTGTACTCTATCGAGCCAGTGAAATCTCTAAATGGTGAGTGAATTCCCCTGATACATTGATTTTCAGCATCTAAGAATTACCATCAGGAATGACAACAAAGGTGAGCATTGATAAACCTGGCATTTAGACATAGAGAAACAGCTCCTGAGGAGTGTCCACCCCAAGGGCAGTAAATGCAACCCCAGAAGGACAGACCAGGAGGTCTCTTTACCCCAGTGTGGTGGCAGACAGACTTTCTTCTAGGAACCTGAAAACTTGACTACTGAACCAGTTTTCCTTTGATGGACTTAAGGTTGTTANGAACTCTTGGAGCCTTTAGTTTTCTCCCTATACAGTATAAATGATTCTGTCCATCAAGGTGAAGGCGATTGGGTAAGACAACGGAGATAAAAGCAGCTGGTCCACATCTAAGGATGGCGAATCTGTGGCCATCACCATGCTAGTGCTGCAACAGACAGCATCCGAGATGGATCTGTTTGCCCTCTATTCTGCTTCTCCCTTCAGGGACCAAACCCAGGCAGTCTGTCAGTAAAATGATTCTTCCCAGGCCTGAGCTGCTGCATCTTCTGAATGAACCAGCAGGGAAGAGATCATTCTCAGGTTAAACCAGACAACCACAGAGACAAAGACAAACGTAATCATGTCTATAGTCAGACACTTCAGAGATTATATGGTCTGGCAAATTAAAACTTATATCAATTCATTCCNCCACCCAAATAGTAGCCACACCCTACAGCCTGCCTCCTTCCTGGTTGCCTCCTTGGGTCTAGGACATCCAGAACCTCCCGGCCCCAAGGGACTTTACAATCTGCCATCAACCACAAACGGGCTAGCCCCATAGCACCCTCAGAAGCACTGGTGAGCCTGCTTCAGGTGACAGCATGGGTGCCTTAGTATTCTCTATAGGAATCCTGCAATATGGTGGGGGATTTTCTTATTTTGGAGCATCTGTGGGTGGGGGAATAGCACTCATGAAGACCATCAACATGCACTGTCAGTAAGCAGGGAATTCTCTCATTACTCAACAGCCCCACAGTCAGGGAGCTGGGTGAAAGCAGGTGCGTTTTCTGCATTCCTAAAGGGTCCTGCTGGTGCTTTTGTGAATGAGTCCCTGTTCTAAAGTGGAAAAAGACATGTTTGGGTCCACTGTAACTCCAAAAACCAGGGGGAGAATCAAGTAGCTGGAACAGAAATGCCTCTCAAAACGTCTGCTAGGTATGAATGTGAGTGAGCAGACCTATGAGGGGAGGCGGGTGTCAGCAGCTGGGGTTTCTTTGTTTGTTTCGGGGAGGGGGCTGTTTTGTATTTGAGACAAGGTCTCTTTGTAACCCGGGCTGGTCTTGATCCTCCTGCCTCTACCTGAGTGCTGGAATTAGAGGCATGAGCAGCCTTAGGCTGTTTTTTAGCTAGCGTCTGGATCAGCAGATAGGGGAAACAGCCTTAGGGGCTGAGAGGTTTTCTAAAGGTGACCAGAACTAAAACGTCTCATGTTAGAGACAAAATTCTGGCCTGGGTTAAAAAGTATGAAGTCTGTGCTCTGTAGAACGTTAGCTATAGCATTTGGGGCAAGGTCACCTCTCTGTGCCCCTGTTTCCTCGCAGCGGCTAGTAACAGCATCCAGAGGGCGGACACAAGGAGTCAGTGAGATGAAGGGTGTGGATGGCCTGGATCTTGCCTCCTCCTCACAGCCCCTCCAGGCCTGGGCTCATTTGTGAAGAGCCTCCAGGTGGGCTTCTCCTTCTCCCCAAAGGTACTAGGAGGGGACTTTACATCACCTCTGGCTCTGGCTCCCAGGCAGCCTGTGCCTCCTACTCTAAGGACTCCTCATGGTGACTTTTCCATATGCTCATGCTTGGAAAATCAGACTCCCTTCCCTGCAGGTCCTGAAAGGGTAGCAGGACTCAGCTTAGCCATCCCAGAAATCCCTCCATCCATAAAGCCAATGTGTTGGTGGATATTTATCTTGTCTTTCTTGAATCTATTAAGTAGACCCAGAGGGAAAGAGAACTAAGTCCTGGGCAGCATTTCAGAGTGCTTAGCACTTCATAGTACATGACAGTAACACATCAATAAGCCTCAGGGTCGGGGTGCAGCTGTGCCCACCCACCTCCCCACCGGCCTCTGCACTGAAATCCAATCTCACTTAGATCAACTTCTCTGAAGGGCGGCACACTGCCCCTAGAGGGTGATCTGAAGACTGCTGGTGGTGGCTCTGAGTTGCCTGCACAGGGCTATTTCATAGGTCTTTACATGCAGGCATGCCTAGGTATCTTCTCCACTCATTTCTCCTTTACAACTCAATTAGGGAAGTGTAACAAAGCCAAAAAGGTTCATGTATGAGTAGGCTATGTTATACATGAATTGCACGTCAGATAGAAAAGGGGATGGGGGTGGGGGCATTATGAAATGCTTGTTATACAAAGGGCCCGACCAGACTGGAGGGCTGAGAGCTTCTTGATCGGAAGACCATGCTGTCAAGACTAGTGACTTCCGGGCAAGCAGTAGAGGAAGTTGGGAGAGGGGCTCTGCTTGCTATGTCACATGGCTGCAGCCCTAGTGCTGTTGCAACACAGGAGCTTCACTGGGGTGGCTGCAGAGGTAATCAGGGGCTTTCCCCCTTTGGACTAGAATGAAGAAAGCCATTTCTGAGCAACAGGATGGAAGCTGAACTGGGCTGAGCTACTTACAGAGATCTTCCGTGGCTGCTGGGGCAAAGGCAGCCATGGACTCGTACAGCTCCTCGTCACAGCCGGGGTTGAGAGAGCATTTCATGAGCAGGTCTGTGGACAGGTGGGCCATGGACTCATACACGTCATCAGCCTCCTCACCATGCATCAGCTCCTCTTTAATGTGGCTCTTCAGCATGTCCACAGTCTCCTGCAAGGGAAGATAGGCTTGTTGAACATGAGGTACCTGGCTAGCTGGACAGACTCAGGCCCCAAGTGGGCTTGTGGTGGGCAAAGGGAGTAGTGACAGATCAGGGTTACAATTGCATTCCCCACCTGACAGGGAGCTCTGTGGAGCCAGGCATCAGGCCTTTTCCTCTTCTTTGCCTTACCCTTCTTGTTCTAATCTTTGTATCTTCCTCCAACGCTAATCAAAGAGTTAAGCACTTATATCCTGTTAAATGTTTGGATGCCAGAGGACATAAATAAAAACTGCTTCCTCATGAGTACCTGGTAAGAATCAGGCTCAACACTGGGCACACATCTGTACCCGCCCTCCTTTGGAAGGCACACTGCTCTCCCCCATTTACAGATGAAAAAACAAAGTTCAGAAAACCTGGTCTTCCCTGCAAGGCTTACAGTCTCCGTTTTGATCCTTTTGCTACATCCCACTGGGGGCTTAGGGGAAACAAATGACCCAAGGGGCCACATAGATGCACAGAGGTTTGGAAGGGCTATGCTGAGATGTTCCTGCACTTGTGCAGCCAGTGGTCCCTGAGGGATGTCTCCATCCCTGTCCTTTGGAAAGGTTTATCTAAGCACCTGACAATTTCAAGGGTTTCCTCCCCCAGTTTCAACATTCTAGATGTCCCCAAAGATAGCTGCCCTTACATAAAAGGGCCCTGATGTCAGAAAGGCTCCCCCTGTCCCTCTCCCTCCAGAGGGTTTGAGGCTGACTTCCCTGCAACCTCTGAACAACGTTTCCTGGCCAGACATGGTAGTATGTCACAATCCTTACCTCAGCCTCAAACCACAGAAACCGTCCTTCTCATCAGCACCACCTGACAGAGGTCACCTTTGGTTGATAATGTGTTAGTTTCCTGGTGAGACCGAAATGAACCAAGTAACAGGTTCTTAGTGGTGGGGACTCCAGGTGTAGCACTTGGTAAACAAATAAATAAAATCTGACACTTCATGAGCATCATGCAAGGACAACCTTTGGTGTCAAAGCTAAAGATGCATTTGTGGAAAGTGGCTTAGGAAGGTCTCGTATTATCTCAAGATGATATGAGAAATGTGAGTCAGATTAAAGCTCAAGGCCCTCTGAAAATAATACTTTAACGTCCCCCGCTATGCAAAGAAAGATAACAAGCCCCAACTATAGCACTGAACTGGGTTCAAATCCCACCTCTACCTTTACCGGTGTGAAGCTCTAGGCACAATCACCTTGGCTTTCTCTGTCCTTATTTATAAGATGAAGATCTTAGTCCCTTCAACTTTAAGGGAGTGTGGTGAAAGTTAAAGTAGACAGGGTGTTTGCTGATCAAATGAGCCCAGTAATTTGGTTACTACTCTGAACACAGAGTGGCCCTACCAAAAACAATGGACACAAAAATGGCATGCTGTGTTTAGCACATTTGTGATTTTGAAGTAAAGCCAAGTAAATAATCTTAGAGGAGATTATGAGTGCCTTTATGCCCACTTAGGCCAGTGAGGACCCAAACAAGGACTTACACTATTCTGATTGTTTGAAACAACTACATATCCCCCAGAACACTGGAAGCCCTTCTATGTCCCTTGGCACCACTGCCTTACAGATTTTCTATCACAGAGCAGAGTTAGGTTTCCAAGATGGTGTCAGGCTCACTCCTGTCTGGAGGTAGCAGGCAAGGCCACATTAGTCTGGCTGCTTATTTGGGGGGTCATAGTCAGATGAGCTAGTCTCAGGTACCCCTTGAGAGTTTGAAAAGGAAGGACACCCGAAGGGAGTGGAGTCAAGAACAGCTTCCTCCAGGACAGTGGAGGTAATCCTGGGCATGGAATAACACCAAGGCTTGGTGCAAGATTGAACTCAGAGCAGTACTCAGAAGTCAGTGACCAAGGATGAGCTGCCAAGAAAGCTGGGTGTATCCACCTGCCTTAAAGTTCAGATCCAAGGGGAGGCTCAGAGAGAGACTGGAGTTAGCAGGGGACAAGGTCTCAAAGTCAGCCACCTTGATACCTCCTCAGGATAGGGCCTTACTATGGCCTTCACCAAGGAAGGAACCAATTCTAACACAATTTACCTGAGTCCAAAGGTGGGCAAGGCAGCTAGGCACATGCCACCAAAGAGCCTTGGAGGTAGGTGGAGAGAGGGCTCAGCATCTGCCTTGAACAGATGTATTCTGTGCAAGTTCCTGTCAATATTTTGGGAATGGCCTCAGAGTTTTACATATGTCAGCTCCTTTTAGTCTAAAAACAACTCTGTGAACAGCCCTCTTAGGATCTTTCCTTCCACATATTAAGAAATGGGAGAAGGAGGCTGGAAAGATGACTTGGTGGTTAAGAGCATTTGCTGCTCCTGCAGAAGACCTGGGTTCTATTCCCAGCGCCCACACGGCAGCTCACAACCATCCAGTTCCAGCGTATCTGATGCACTCTTCTGGGGGCACCAGGCATGCATGCAGTATGCATATATACATACAGGAAAAACACTCATACACAAAAAAATAAGAATAAAATTAGAGAGGAGAGGGAGAGAGAGAATTTGTAACTTGTCCAAAGTCACATGGCTACCAAGTAGGTACAGGAATTTGGACTCCGGCCCACAAAAACTGTCTACTGCCAGAGAGACACACAAAGGACATGTGAGAGACAAAATCCATCAGTGTCTCTCATGAAAAAGGCAGGCCTGGAACCACTCAGTACATGCCCTACCACGGGGCCTTTCTCTCCTTGACTTACCACATACTCGTCGATGAACTGGCGCAGGTCCCTGAAGCCGTGTTTCTCGGCAATGGTGTTGGGATAGTGGCCATGCTTGTTGGCCACACTATATGCCTGGAGGGCCCCTGGACAGGTGAGCAACAAGGCGGTGAGGTTCTTCAACCCATACTTTGCAGCAAAATGCAACAGGGTGGGCAGCTCTTCATCTCTCTGATCTAAAAAGGCATCAGGGAGAATTTAACTGAAGGGTAAGAAGGAAGACATAGGACATCTTTGCTCCCAGAGGTGAAGCTGTAGAGCCTTAGTATGGCAAGCAGTAGGCACTCAATCATTGCTGACTGGCTGACTGACCTAACATGGGATTGCTCCTCTGGGCAAGTTCTAATGTTCCTGCACTCACATGATAGAGGAAATGATATTTTAGTGGGTAGATCTAGTACTTGGTAACACTTCGTCTGCTTTAAAGTGAGTGGAAAATCCTTAGAAAATGTTGCCGTGTCTTTTTTCTTTCCCTGGGGCTAGGGATTAAACTCGGGGCTTGAGGTGCTGAGTGAGTACCTCTGAGCTACATTTCCAACCCCAAGCCATGCTGATTTCTAAGGCTTAAACAGCAGCCACAGAGCAGGATAGGAATCCCATTTTGCTCTTCTCTGCAACACTCAACACTGGTCTGAAACTACTGTCTTNTGCTGACTGAGAGAAAGAAGATCCTGGCTGGAAAGATGGCACAGAAGTTAAGAGCACTGGATGCTCTTCCAGAAGACCGGGGCTTAATTCCTGTCACCCATGTGGTGGCTCATAACTATCTCTAACTCTAGTCCCAGGGGACCCAGCACCCTATTCTGGCCTCTGAGAGCACTACACACATATGGTGCACAGACATACATGCAGGCAAAAAACCCCATACACATAAAATAAAAATAAAGGAAGAAATGTTCAAATAGAAAGAAGTCTATCCACTGTCTCTTATTACCAATTTTGTAAATATGCCAAGAAAAAAAAAATAGGCTCATGTTGGGGACTTACGGAGTGATTTTTTTTCCTTTTCATAAAAATTGATTTCTAGGCCCTGTCAGTTTATGTGTTCATTTATTTTCTCTTCTTTTCATATATGTGTGTGAGGTGTAGTGCTTGTGTATTTGCAAGTATGTAGACATATATAAGAGAGGTGCATTGCATGTGTGTGCATGTGGAGGCCCAGGAAGATGTCAAGAATCTTCCACTATCGCTCTTCCTCCTTATCCTTTGAGGCAGGGTCTCTCACTCAAACCCAGTACAGCTAGCCTGCTTGCTCCAGATCATCTGTCTTTGCCTTCTCAGCCTGAGATTACAAGTGAAATTGTCATGCCCATTTGGCATTTAAAGGATTCTGAAGGTCTAAACTCCAGTCCTCTTGCTTGTATGGACAGTGATTTAGCCACTGAGCCATCTCTCCAGGCCTGGCCCTGTCCTTTTAAAAATGATAAATCCAGCTTACTGTTCATCCCAAGGATATATCCTTGGGATGAAAGGTCTGAAAATGTCTCTATGTNCCCACGTTGTCAGGTGCTGCGAGCCGCAGAAATATGAAGTAGGAACTCAGCGGGCACTGAGAGGGCTTGCAGCAGTCAGGCTATGAGATACTCTCTCCTGGGCCTCAGAATCAGAGAATAGAGACATTTACAGCAATGAGAGGAGATCTTTCCATAGTAGGAGAATGAGGAAAGGCAGCAGGAAAGAGAATGGCCCCTGGAGAAGGCCTGGCAGGCAATTCTCTTCCTATGGTTACCACACTACAGGCAGGTGGAACTCAGTCAGAAGGTAACCAGAGACTTGGGTATCACCGTGAAGTGCCACTGTGGTGGGAAGGAAGAGGCACCCTGTGCAGCATTCCAGGTGGCACCCCCAGGCATGTGGTGTGGCTGTCCTGGCTCCTATTGCTACCATCATGTATGTGCATAGGGCCTGCTCATTGCTCAAGTTACAGATAGTTGCTTAAAGCCCACAGAGAGAAGCACCTGAAGACCCCTCCCTGAGCTGACAGCCTAGTGAAAAAGANAGCTACAGCAGGCAAGCTGTAGGACAGAAGGCCCAACATGCTAGGGGAGCCCACAGCAGGTGATGGGATAGACTCCTGGAGGACTGGAGAAGCCCTTTCTTCCAGAGAAAATGCTTCCTGAGGAGATGAAGAGAAAGCCACCAGAAGAAGGGCAGTCAAGTCAGGGACAGAGAAATGGTGTTTCTGTGAGTGGAATGGCAAGACACGGATTCAAGAAATATATACTATCTGGGAACAGAGAACCACTAAGAGGGAATGCAGAGATAGTCAATNGCAGAAGCAAGCAACCATCCCTCGGGGCTTGTTATCAGGCAAAGGAGTTTGAACTCCATCCAGAAGGTAAATGAGAACGATGGGCATTTTTAGAAGGGAGTAGAGCACAGTTGTGTGCCATGTAATGACATTTCAGACACAGAAGTTCTATCAGATTAGAATGAAGCTGACAAACTCCTATCCCCTAGCCATGCTGCAGCTCTCACAGCACAATGCATTCCTCACTTGCTGGTGACNGTGCTCATGTAAATGAACCTATTGGGCTGGCTGCCAGTCATATAAAAGTATGGCACACACAATTATGTACAGTAAATCATATTTGATGATGGTAGGTGATTATGTCACTGGCTTCTGTACTCACCATATTTTTCTATCATTGTTTTAGACTATATTGCAACTTATTAAAAAAAATTGCCATAAAAGGACATGCTGTGTCATGCCAGCAGCACCCTCATACATGTTGCTAGATTTAATCCCGTCTTTTTGTTCACCTGGGTGCCGGAAGGGAATGAGCTAAATGCCCTTCCCCCATCACAGAGCCCAGGTGTACAGCATCGATGTATANATAGGTAGAGCCATACCATCCACGACTAAAATGACTGTTGACCTACTTGTCATCATATCTTCCTCTTCCAGCTGGTTGATCCCAAAGAGGTGCAGTCCACTTGCAGGGATGTTGTTCTTCAGGGACTCCGTAAGCAGTTTATCAAGAGTCTCCGTGTTGTAGGGCACAATTTTAAAGGCCTACATAAAAGAGTGA
This sequence comes from Neotoma lepida, assembly GCA_001675575.1. Lineage (NCBI taxonomy): Eukaryota > Metazoa > Chordata > Mammalia > Rodentia > Cricetidae > Neotoma > Neotoma lepida. The sequence goes on from LZPO01117064.1 coordinate 34,881, forward strand.
AGATGGTCAGATTTCAAATCCAGCTAGCTCCTCCAGTCAAGGTTGTAGAGAGAATTCCTGTGTCCAGAAAGCTCGGGTCTCCTCCCAGCAGCCTTACCTGACACATGAACTCCACAGGATTGGCAGCACTGGACAGTAAGTTCCCAATTTCTTCCATGTCAGTATAATAGCTGATGGTGGTTTCACACACCACCAAGTCCCCAGAATAGACCTTCAGACAAACATTTCCCGATGAGAGGTCTAAACAGAACAGGAGATACTGGTAAAGTGCCGGGAAGAACAAGGGTCCTGCAAAAAGTGGCCATGGGCAGACATGCTATGCTTGAGTAGTAAAAAGCTCACTGGGGCTGGAAGGAAGTGTCAGAGGTGAGCTGGAAGGGAAGGAAGGTCAGGGGAGAGGAGCAGGCCAGCATGTGTGATCTTACATAGAATAAGCATCCTTATCAGGTTGTCAACGGCATTGTCAAAAGATTTTCATCTGTTTTGCATAATTATCAGTAGTGTGTGTGTGTGTGTGTGTGTGTGTGTGTGTGTGTGTATGCACGCTCATGCATGCATGGGTAGAGATGCCTATGTATGCCAGAGGCATAGGATCGTGCTGGAGACTGAGTTATCGGCAGTTGTGAAGGGTCCAATGCGACACTTGGAACTGAACTTGGTTTCTCTGCAAGAGTAGGATATCTTTACCACTGAGCCAGCTCTCCAGCCTGTTTTACTGAATTCCTCAGGCCTTGATGAACAACAGCAACAAAAAAGTTAGGGTTTAAGGTGCTTTGTGTGAAGGCCAGCTGTCACCAAGGGCTAGAGAATAACTCTTTATTCCTGCGACCGTGGGCCAGTGGACTCAGCTGACTTGCTTTGTGGCTGTTTGTACTACGTGCTCTTCCTGGGGTAGACGTCTATACTACCGGAAGAGGTTCTGAGGGGGAAGAGAAAACTTAAAAATACACCAACCACAAAGATTCGATTCACCAAAGAGGAAATGCGACAAGTCGTGAATGTGGAAAATTATTAAACCTCACTGGTAATCCAGGACGTGCAATTAAAATGACACACTGCTTTTTACAAAATTGACTTAGCAATGCTGATNGCCAGTGCCTAGGGTTGGAGATGGTTTGAGAAGAGCAGTGTTTCCGAAGGCAGCTGAGCAGCGCACGCTCCTGTCAGCACAGGGCCACTTACCTGGAGCCTTCACCGAAACCGTGTACTCGTTCTCCAGCGTGCCTTCCACCCTGATGGAGGGCGAGTCCTCAGGAGAAAACTCTGCTTCTGTCGACACCCTCTCATCCAGCTTGCATCTCACAATGACATACACAGTGGTTTCTGCCTGGAGTGGGAGACAGGGGCTGGTGTCTCTCCCTCCTGTATCCCTTAGGAAGTTGGCTCAAGGATGTCCCAGCTCCTTGAGACCCAGATCACCCTCTAGTGAGGATGGTCCTGGCCAGCGGGTCTTGACAGACAAGTGCTGAACAGAGAACCAGAGGCTACCAATCCAGTATGGAAAACAGACTAAACATTTATAAACTTTCACAGCAATGAGATGGAAACTTCGACTAGTCATTACACTCATGAATTTTTTAAACCTAGGGCTTATAGATTAGATGTTTATTTCATTTTATAACATTTTAAGATTGCTTTTAAAATTTATACACCTGTAAAAGCAATTTAAATGGAGTTACCATACAATGGGGAAAACCGTGCCTCGACTAGACATCATATACTACCAAGTAAAAGCCCCAGTACCTGAAATGGGTTACATCTTTTAGAGTCATTGGCCGAAGTGATCCCATACACCGCTATTGCCATTGCTATTGGTTACCTTCNACAACCTGGCACTAGGACCCTATTGCTGAAGACACCATATACTTATGTCATCAAACATGGAGAGATCAAGCTGGTGCACAACTAGAAGCCTCACTGTGAATAGCATTCACAATGATGGAAGGTGCTCTACTCACTACCGGAGGAGAAAAGTAATCATCGATCAATATCATCCAGTTATGAACTCTGCCATCTACAATAGTGACCTGACTGCAAGACATACTCGTGAGGTAGTGGCATAAATGTTATGGGAGTAACCAATCACTTTTTTAAAATGGGTTTTAAGGCCTACTCCATGAGATAGAATCCACAGCTGATGCTGTTAGTGAGGCCAAGAACCGAAAACTACATAGGTCATTGGTACTAGGGGAAAACTTACTACTATTATTCTGTTAAATGAACACAGCAATAAGATGGCTCCTAATGACATATTGCTATACCTATAGATCAGTACATTGCTCAACCTTCATTACAGAAGCTTCTTGCAGTACATGGTAATTAACACAGAACTCACAACTGAACAACATGAAGGTATGAGCAAGGTATTGACACGCTCAGCCCTAAATGGAATGTCTTTATCACACCCCTTCCCTCAAGGTTCAGGGATCTATGAAGCAGAGGGGACAGAATGATTGTAAGAGCCAGTGGTGGACAACTCCAAGGAAACAGTGTCTTCCAGACACAACATGGGTGATGCACATATGAACTCAAAGAGACTATGACAGCATGCACAAGACCTGCACNGGTCCAAGCCGGATATCCCAATATGGAGAAACACAAGTGAGCACAAAGTCCTGCCATGACCAAAAAGTTATGTACAACTGATAACTGCTGGGAAAGGGGAAATCAATGTTCTCCAACAAAATGTGACTAGGTCTATCAACCACACTCCAGGGTGGGCCTCCTACTCAGTAGTTGGCAAATACAAAATTAGTTCCATGGTTTTTATGTGCTCATTTGTTTGGTTTGGTTCAATAGGATTTTTTCTTTTCCTTTCTTTTTCTTTTTGAGAGAAAGAACATGGAGTTTGGTGGAAGAATCTGGGAGGAGTTGGGGGAGGGGAAAGAATATGAACAAATATATTGTATGAAAATTTTCAAAAAATTTAAGCAGAAAAGAAATTGTTTTTATAAAATCTCTATAGCATCAAATAATTGGATTTTTATTTTTTGAGACAGTGTCTTACTGTGTAGCCTTGGCTGTCGTGAACTTTCTATGTAAAGGAGATTGGCCTTGAATTTAGTGCTATACCTGCCTCTGGCACCCTAGTACTGGAATTAAAGGTATGCGCCATCATGCCTGGAAGATTTTTATTTATTTTTAAGTCCTTTCCCTGAATATGAGAAACTCTGCTCTAGACAAGCTTTGCTATTGTGTGTGGTCAAGTGAGGAACAGCATTGCCATCCCTGGAGCAAGTTAGACAGGCAAACTGTGAAGTACTTCCTGACACTGAATCAGAGCCTGCACTTAAAACAATTTTTTTGGAAGCAAGGTCTCATGTAGCTCAGGCTAGCTTCATACTTGCTATGTAGCTGATGACCTTGAACACCTGATTCACCATACCCACCTCCCAATTACTAGGATGATTGCTAGGTATATGCCACAATTCCCAGTTTTTTTATGTGGTGTTGGAATCAAAGCTAGGTTTTCATGCATGTTAGGCAACCACTCTACCACCTGAGCCACATCCTCAGCCCGAGTCTACATTTTAGCAAGATGCCCAGATGACTGTAAGACCTCATACTGTGCCTGACAAAGCATCTCTCATCCAAAACTCCAAAATCCAAAATGCTCTGACCTGATACCACAAGTGGAAAGTTCCACACTCAATTAACACGGCCAAAGCCCAAAATGCAAGGGCAGTAACATGTTGTATAAAACTATTGTCAGGCTGTATATAATGTATATATGTAACAAAAATAAATTTTGTTCTAAAACATTTCCTCTTATACATACGCAGATAACTCAACACCTCTCTAACCCCCAAAATTCAAAATCTGAGACACTTTAGGTCCTTAGCATTTTGGGTATGGGATACTCAACTTGTCCCTTGTTTTACTGAACTTGGCAATGGTCATTTTAGATAAAACCAGTAGGGTTAGGTCCTCCCCAAAACCAGAAAGCTGAGGAGAGATTTCTGGTCAGAGCTAGTCCTCAATCATTCATTCCAGGACTATTCTATAGTTGTCATGGTAACCCTTTACAAAGGGCTGCAGAAGGGTGTGCCAGGCTTGGGCTTTGTAACAGTGGAGGGTGTGTGGCCCAGACTGCTGAAGGCTGCTATAACCAAACATATATTCTGTGGCTGGCATCATTCCTGCTACACGCTTGGTCCTGCACCCTGTCTCAGTAAAACGAGAAGCCTAAAAGAATATGTGTCAGTTCTGTTGGCAGTCAGGACCCCCACCCAGCCCAGGCACTCTGGGCCCACAGACCTAGTAGGATAATCCTGGGTGAGAGGGCAGCTAGGAGGAAGAGGAGGAAGCAGGGAGGAGGGTGAATGGAATGAAGTGCGCATGGGCCCCAAACATCCTTTACCACTGCACCTGGCTGTCTGACCACACACTCNTGGGAAGACCTAGTACTGGGAGAGTGAGCCTGCAATGTCCACATGGGCCTAGCCATGAAGGGGAAGAGTGCAACAGTCTGAGTTTAAAGAACAGGGGGTGGCCAGGTGTGGTCCCACACTGGGGAGAATGAGACGAGAGGATCACAAGTTTAAGGCCAAACTGGGCTGTGTAGAAAGACTGTCTCAAAACCTCAAAAATAAAAACAAACAATGAAGATCAGAGAATGGTGGGGACCAGGCTAGAGGATGCATGTCCCATGCAAAGACCTCAAGCCTAATATCACAGTTTCTGACTCACAAGAAGCTGAGGAACACCAATTTTTATGCCTAAATTTTAAAAACACTCTGAAGTCCAAACCAAACATGTCTATGGGTCAAATCCAGTCTGAGAAATGTTAGCAACTCCTGTGCACGGAACCCTTGTGCGGCATCAGCTGCAGAGAAGGTCAGACCCCACACCTCCCATTGCCAAAGTTCTCATGCCCTGTAGTCCTAAGAAGCCACAGTGGCGAGCTCAGCAAACAGCATGTATCCATGAAGAAAGCATTTTGCTGCTCTAGCATATTCAAAATGCCTCACATTTTAAATCAGGGAAGAAAAGAATGTTAAAAACTATCAAATATTATGGTAGGATTTAAATTATCATGATGTTTCACACACAACTCACTTGTGAATATATGACCATCCTAAAATGCTAGCCACATATGACTTGGGTATTTAGCCAATCTTTTTAGCAAGCAATATTGGTCAGTAAATGTCAGCCATCAAACCTTAAAGCCCTCCCAGAGGCCAGGATAATGACCAGTTAATGAAGAAGCAGGTTCCCAGAATGTGGCACTTCCTCTTCCCAGGGCTGGGCCAGCAGGAAGAGACGCAGGCCTCTAACTCTGGAGTATCAATGTTCTTGTCTGCTGGTGTCCTGTTTGCCCTAGGTTACACATTCATGGAACAGAATTCTCTCACTGGTGACACATACACTCCCAGGTTTACTTCTCTGACTTAAATGAGCTATTCCTATCCAAGGCCCTGGTGATGCGGGTCCCAAGGGATGCCTGTGGTTATATAAGATGCATCACGAGACCCTTACACCCTTTACTGCAACAAAGACATCTACTTGAAAAGTCAATGTTCTGATGGGGATCTACCAGGCCCCCAGGATGCCTACCCCACAGCGAATGCGGTCCGGCTGTACCACCATCAGGTTCCCAGGCGATGTCTCCAGAGGCAGGCTTGTCTGCTTTGAGAGAGGAAGAGCTCTCTCGTCCTCAGGCTCTGTGTCAGTTACTGAGTCACAGCCAGAATCTGTGGAATACAAGACATAACTGAATGGGAGCAGGAAAAGGAGAACTAGTAGACATGCTTCACCCCCAAAGCCCCATGCATCACCATGCAGGAAGCAGCTGTGACTGTTACACAAATCCAAGCTGAAGGGAGTGACTCACTAAGTCACAAAAGAGGACCCAATGGGGAAAAGTCAATCATTTGTAGGCCATAGGGTAGAATGACAGCAAGAGGACATTGTCAGGGGCTAAGGCCAAAAAGTTTGAGGCAGGCAAGTCTAGTTTCAACCAACAAGCTTCTGGAAGCTTCTCCTCAGGACTTTCTATAGGGCAGAAAGGTGATAAGGAAAATGGAGTCAGAAAGGAATTGCCCACTGTACAAGAGAGCAAGAAACTCTGCAGAAGGNGACAGGAACTCGGGTCACATCTACCCAACATCTCTCCTCTGTCAGCAGCAGTGAGAAGCAATTGTTTTCCACAAGCCTAAGGGCAGTGCCACAGCCAGCAAGGTCAGGGATGGAGACTGGGATGGTGCTTTACTGCCAACTTGCCACTCCCTGGAGCCACCTGAGAAGTCAGTTTTGACTGGAATTATCCAAACTAGCTTGGTCTGTGGACATGTCTATGGAGAGCTGTCTTGATTGCTAATTGATGTAGGAAGACCAAGCCTGTTGTGGTGGCGTCATCCACCAAGCAGAAGAGTCCTGATTTACACAGGAGAGGAGAAAGCCAGATGAGAGGAAGCAGGAAGCATGAGTTCAATTGTTTCTCTCTGCTCTTGACTGTGGATGTGATGTGATGTGGTGTGGTGTGATGTGGTGTGGTGTGGTGTGGTGTGGTGTATATGATGTGACGTGACTAACTACTTGAGTTCCTACCTTGGCTTCCCCTGCAATGGCAGTCTGTAAGCTGGAATTGTAAACCAAACAATCTTTCCTTAGTCACAGTACCAGAATGAAACTAGGACACAGACTCTGAGCAGGCAGGTTAAGTGTGCAGACATGAAGAGCATGGCAAAGATGGTGAGACAACGGTGAGAACATAGAAGACCTCTTCAGCAGGAATCCTAATCAGCATCTAGTGACCGATAGGCCTCCTTGTGAAGTTATACCCAAGACTATGTGTATGCCTATATACAGATGACAAATCCACATATGAAAAGATGAGCCACATTCGTGTTATCAGGAAAATGCAAATTAAAGCAACAATGACATACCACAACACATCTATTAGAATGGTCAAAACCTAAAACATAGATGACACCAAATGTCTTCTAGGACATGCAACATCAGGCTCCCTCTACTAGTGGAAATGCAAACACAGTACAGCCACTCCAGAAGGCACTTTGGCAATTTCTTACCAGATTAAATATACTTTACCATGCAATCCTACAATCATACTCTTTGGTATTTCCCCAAAGCTGTTGAAAATTTATGTACACACAAAAACCAGCACACAGATGTTTATAGCAGCTTTCTCTACAGCTGCCAGAAGTTGGAAGACATCCTCTAGTAGCTGGATAAACAAAAGTAACANAAGCAAGCAATCGTGGAATACAGCCCTGGACAGAAATGAGCTCCTGGGAGAAATGAACAGGGTTAGTTTTTGTCAACTTGACGCAAGCCAGAGCCATCTGGGAGGAGGAAACCCCAACTGAGAAAATGCTTCCATCAAATGGGCCGTTAGCAAGTTTGTGGGGGCATTTTCTTGATTAATGATTGAAGTGGGAAGGCCCAACCCACTATGGGTGGGGTCACCCCAGGGCAACGTGGTCCTAGGTGGTGTAAGAAAGCCAACGAGCAAGCCTTGAGAACAAGCCAGTAAGNTTTTTTATGTGGTGTTGGAATCAAAGCTAGGTTTTCATGCATGTTAGGCAACCACTCTACCACCTGAGCCACATCCTCAGCCCGAGTCTACATTTTAGCAAGATGCCCAGATGACTGTAAGACCTCATACTGTGCCTGACAAAGCATCTCTCATCCAAAACTCCAAAATCCAAAATGCTCTGACCTGATACCACAAGTGGAAAGTTCCACACTCAATTAACACGGCCAAAGCCCAAAATGCAAGGGCAGTAACATGTTGTATAAAACTATTGTCAGGCTGTATATAATGTATATATGTAACAAAAATAAATTTTGTTCTAAAACATTTCCTCTTATACATACGCAGATAACTCAACACCTCTCTAACCCCCAAAATTCAAAATCTGAGACACTTTAGGTCCTTAGCATTTTGGGTATGGGATACTCAACTTGTCCCTTGTTTTACTGAACTTGGCAATGGTCATTTTAGATAAAACCAGTAGGGTTAGGTCCTCCCCAAAACCAGAAAGCTGAGGAGAGATTTCTGGTCAGAGCTAGTCCTCAATCATTCATTCCAGGACTATTCTATAGTTGTCATGGTAACCCTTTACAAAGGGCTGCAGAAGGGTGTGCCAGGCTTGGGCTTTGTAACAGTGGAGGGTGTGTGGCCCAGACTGCTGAAGGCTGCTATAACCAAACATATATTCTGTGGCTGGCATCATTCCTGCTACACGCTTGGTCCTGCACCCTGTCTCAGTAAAACGAGAAGCCTAAAAGAATATGTGTCAGTTCTGTTGGCAGTCAGGACCCCCACCCAGCCCAGGCACTCTGGGCCCACAGACCTAGTAGGATAATCCTGGGTGAGAGGGCAGCTAGGAGGAAGAGGAGGAAGCAGGGAGGAGGGTGAATGGAATGAAGTGCGCATGGGCCCCAAACATCCTTTACCACTGCACCTGGCTGTCTGACCACACACTCATGGGAAGACCTAGTACTGGGAGAGTGAGCCTGCAATGTCCACATGGGCCTAGCCATGAAGGGGAAGAGTGCAACAGTCTGAGTTTAAAGAACAGGGGGTGGCCAGGTGTGGTCCCACACTGGGGAGAATGAGACGAGAGGATCACAAGTTTAAGGCCAAACTGGGCTGTGTAGAAAGACTGTCTCAAAACCTCAAAAATAAAAACAAACAATGAAGATCAGAGAATGGTGGGGACCAGGCTAGAGGATGCATGTCCCATGCAAAGACCTCAAGCCTAATATCACAGTTTCTGACTCACAAGAAGCTGAGGAACACCAATTTTTATGCCTAAATTTTAAAAACACTCTGAAGTCCAAACCAAACATGTCTATGGGTCAAATCCAGTCTGAGAAATGTTAGCAACTCCTGTGCACGGAACCCTTGTGCGGCATCAGCTGCAGAGAAGGTCAGACCCCACACCTCCCATTGCCAAAGTTCTCATGCCCTGTAGTCCTAAGAAGCCACAGTGGCGAGCTCAGCAAACAGCATGTATCCATGAAGAAAGCATTTTGCTGCTCTAGCATATTCAAAATGCCTCACATTTTAAATCAGGGAAGAAAAGAATGTTAAAAACTATCAAATATTATGGTAGGATTTAAATTATCATGATGTTTCACACACAACTCACTTGTGAATATATGACCATCCTAAAATGCTAGCCACATATGACTTGGGTATTTAGCCAATCTTTTTAGCAAGCAATATTGGTCAGTAAATGTCAGCCATCAAACCTTAAAGCCCTCCCAGAGGCCAGGATAATGACCAGTTAATGAAGAAGCAGGTTCCCAGAATGTGGCACTTCCTCTTCCCAGGGCTGGGCCAGCAGGAAGAGACGCAGGCCTCTAACTCTGGAGTATCAATGTTCTTGTCTGCTGGTGTCCTGTTTGCCCTAGGTTACACATTCATGGAACAGAATTCTCTCACTGGTGACACATACACTCCCAGGTTTACTTCTCTGACTTAAATGAGCTATTCCTATCCAAGGCCCTGGTGATGCGGGTCCCAAGGGATGCCTGTGGTTATATAAGATGCATCACGAGACCCTTACACCCTTTACTGCAACAAAGACATCTACTTGAAAAGTCAATGTTCTGATGGGGATCTACCAGGCCCCCAGGATGCCTACCCCACAGCGAATGCGGTCCGGCTGTACCACCATCAGGTTCCCAGGCGATGTCTCCAGAGGCAGGCTTGTCTGCTTTGAGAGAGGAAGAGCTCTCTCGTCCTCAGGCTCTGTGTCAGTTACTGAGTCACAGCCAGAATCTGTGGAATACAAGACATAACTGAATGGGAGCAGGAAAAGGAGAACTAGTAGACATGCTTCACCCCCAAAGCCCCATGCATCACCATGCAGGAAGCAGCTGTGACTGTTACACAAATCCAAGCTGAAGGGAGTGACTCACTAAGTCACAAAAGAGGACCCAATGGGGAAAAGTCAATCATTTGTAGGCCATAGGGTAGAATGACAGCAAGAGGACATTGTCAGGGGCTAAGGCCAAAAAGTTTGAGGCAGGCAAGTCTAGTTTCAACCAACAAGCTTCTGGAAGCTTCTCCTCAGGACTTTCTATAGGGCAGAAAGGTGATAAGGAAAATGGAGTCAGAAAGGAATTGCCCACTGTACAAGAGAGCAAGAAACTCTGCAGAAGGNGACAGGAACTCGGGTCACATCTACCCAACATCTCTCCTCTGTCAGCAGCAGTGAGAAGCAATTGTTTTCCACAAGCCTAAGGGCAGTGCCACAGCCAGCAAGGTCAGGGATGGAGACTGGGATGGTGCTTTACTGCCAACTTGCCACTCCCTGGAGCCACCTGAGAAGTCAGTTTTGACTGGAATTATCCAAACTAGCTTGGTCTGTGGACATGTCTATGGAGAGCTGTCTTGATTGCTAATTGATGTAGGAAGACCAAGCCTGTTGTGGTGGCGTCATCCACCAAGCAGAAGAGTCCTGATTTACACAGGAGAGGAGAAAGCCAGATGAGAGGAAGCAGGAAGCATGAGTTCAATTGTTTCTCTCTGCTCTTGACTGTGGATGTGATGTGATGTGGTGTGGTGTGATGTGGTGTGGTGTGGTGTGGTGTGGTGTATATGATGTGACGTGACTAACTACTTGAGTTCCTACCTTGGCTTCCCCTGCAATGGCAGTCTGTAAGCTGGAATTGTAAACCAAACAATCTTTCCTTAGTCACAGTACCAGAATGAAACTAGGACACAGACTCTGAGCAGGCAGGTTAAGTGTGCAGACATGAAGAGCATGGCAAAGATGGTGAGACAACGGTGAGAACATAGAAGACCTCTTCAGCAGGAATCCTAATCAGCATCTAGTGACCGATAGGCCTCCTTGTGAAGTTATACCCAAGACTATGTGTATGCCTATATACAGATGACAAATCCACATATGAAAAGATGAGCCACATTCGTGTTATCAGGAAAATGCAAATTAAAGCAACAATGACATACCACAACACATCTATTAGAATGGTCAAAACCTAAAACATAGATGACACCAAATGTCTTCTAGGACATGCAACATCAGGCTCCCTCTACTAGTGGAAATGCAAACACAGTACAGCCACTCCAGAAGGCACTTTGGCAATTTCTTACCAGATTAAATATACTTTACCATGCAATCCTACAATCATACTCTTTGGTATTTCCCCAAAGCTGTTGAAAATTTATGTACACACAAAAACCAGCACACAGATGTTTATAGCAGCTTTCTCTACAGCTGCCAGAAGTTGGAAGACATCCTCTAGTAGCTGGATAAACAAAAGTAACANAAGCAAGCAATCGTGGAATACAGCCCTGGACAGAAATGAGCTCCTGGGAGAAATGAACAGGGTTAGTTTTTGTCAACTTGACGCAAGCCAGAGCCATCTGGGAGGAGGAAACCCCAACTGAGAAAATGCTTCCATCAAATGGGCCGTTAGCAAGTTTGTGGGGGCATTTTCTTGATTAATGATTGAAGTGGGAAGGCCCAACCCACTATGGGTGGGGTCACCCCAGGGCAACGTGGTCCTAGGTGGTGTAAGAAAGCCAACGAGCAAGCCTTGAGAACAAGCCAGTAAGNTTATCTTCCTCATCTCTGCTTCAGTGCTTGCCTCCAGGTTTCTGCTTCTTTGCAATGAACTGTAAGCTGAAATAGATTCTTCCTCTCCAGGTTGCTTTGGTCATGTTGTTTATCACAGGAGAGGGGGATGCTGAGTGAAAGAAGCCTGCAAACTGTGTGGTTCCAACTATGTGACATTCAGAAAAAGGCAAAACTATTGGAGAAAAGAAATCCATGGTTGCCAGGGCTTGGGAGGAGGGAGGAATAAACAGTCAGACTGCATAGATTTGCTTTCTTAGGGTGGTAAATGTACTTTGCATGATACTATAAGGTGGATATACGCCATTTGTCCAAATCCCTTGAGTAGACAATACCAGTAGTGCACTGTGATGTACAGTGGGCTCATGACATAGATGTATAAGTTCATCCATTAAAACCTGTGTACCATCATGGTGTTGGGTGCTGATAGTGTTGGACGCTTCATGTAAGGTATAGGAAACCTTCATACTTTCCACTTGATTTTTGCTGGAAACCTACAACCATTCTTAAAAGCAGTCTTCTAAAAATTAAAACAGTAAAAAGAAAGAGAGAGAAAGAAAGAAAGAAAGAAAGAAAGAAAGAAAGAAAGAAAGAAAGAAAGAAAGAAAGAAAGAAAGAAAGAGTAAATCACCACAAAATAAAGAACATGGTTGGTAAGAATATGATTCAGCAGGTAGTCCTGGCAAAGTAACGTGGGAGGGATGGTGTACTATGAAACTCATTCTAATTCATAAAACTCCCAGATGAAACCAAGATGAACTACAGATTGAAACACAAAATAAAACTAAAATGAATTTTTAAAATTAAAAGATGGAAATATGGGTAGATGTATTGTCATTGACTTAGGAAAAGATTTAACAACTGAAAAATTGTCACCTCAGTGAGCAATAGACTTGACAATTGAATTTAACATTTTGGTAAACAAACAAAAAAGAAAACTAATAAAATGTGGTATATCCATAGAACGAAATTATTCAGCAATGAAAAGGAACGAGGCATTGATACGTGCCGCGGCAGGGATAAATCTTGAAGACATTACGTTAAGTGAGAGAAGTCAGACACAAAAGGCCAAAAACATCACATGATTCCAAATACCTATGTCCAGGATGGACAAACCTGTAAAGACAGACAAAAGCAGGCTAGTTCTTGCTTCATCCTCAAGAGTTTGGGGTCACTGCAGGGAAGGTACTGAAGGGTATAGAATTTTTTTCTGAGGTGATGAAAATATTCTAAGAAGTTATTGAGACGATTGCACAAATCTGTGAATGAACCAAAGACTGTTGAACTGAACTCTTTAAACNGGATCATACGGTATGCGAATTATTTCTTATAGCACTATTATCCCAAAACCCAACAGAAAAATCATAAAATGCTTAAATTTGAAAGTAATCATAACAAGAGAGTGATCTCATATATGAAAAGGAAACATCCTATGCTCAATAAATAATAAGATGGAAATACAAACCACCTCCCCACTCAAAAAACACAGTGTCACTCATTCTGATCAGCCAATGGGAAATGTAAAAGAACAATCTGTGCTGCTGTTTCATTTTTCCAAACTAAAAGACTTACTGTGTCACAGAGTCCCTCACTCGGTGACAGGCCCAGCTCTAGCAGAAGAGAAAACCATTGACATGTGCACACACTTGGCCACATAATTCTACTCCCAGAAGCCTCTCTTTGGGAGGAAAATAAATGTCCAAAGCATAGAGATATTAAAACAAGATGTCTTTGTATCAGGGACAAAACAGAAAACAATCTGTCTGAACATTAGAAACATTCTTTTGCCAGGACATGGTGATGTACATGAACTCAGGAAGCAGAGACATGAGCATCTTTGTGAGTTCCAGGCCAGTCTGGTCTATGTATTGAACTCCAGGTCCCCCAGAGCTACACAGGGAGACCCTGTTCTCAAAACAAACAAACAAAACCCACATTATTTTCAAAGAATTTCAAGAGGCATGTTAAGGATGAATATAAAATTACATATTTCACATTAAAGGATTTCAATTTTACTAAACTCATCTTCAAAGAAGAAGAGTTTCTTCAGAAGAAAATCTGTGACTTTTTCCTTCTTTCCTTCCTTCCTTCTTTCCATCCTCCCTCCCTCCCTCCCTCCCCCCTCCTTCCCTCCCTCCCTCCTTCCCTCCCTGCCTGCCTGCCTTCCCTCCCTCCCTCCCTTCCTTCCTTCTTTCCTTCCTTCCTTCCTTCCTTCCTTCCTTCCTTCCTTCCTTCTTTCCATCCTCCCTCCCTCTCTCCCTCCCTTCCTTCCTTCCTTGCCTGTGTTTTTATAGTTTCCATAGTGAGAAAGCCCCACTTTGATTCTGAGTTTGGGCGATGCATCTCCCGGCTCATTATCCTGTGATTGAAGCCGTTGGGTCCTAATGAGACTGACCCCGAGGGCCAACCCCTGGCTCAGCTGGGCTATGTAAACACCTTCCAACAGGTCCATCATGCTGCTTTAGAGAACCACCAGCAACCAGCACAGTGGTTTCGGGAAGTCAAGCAGGATGCCATTCCCTCTACCATGCTGCTGCTGCTGCTGCTGACTGACAAGCCGTAGAGGTCCCTGTCCCAGTAGACTACAGACAGAGAAGCTGTGTCTCGATGGGGCCACTTCAGCAGATTCAAAGCTTCCATTCAAGAAAAGCCAGCTCCAATACAAACACCGCCTAAAACCACCCCATCCAGTACAATGATCCCAAACTTCCCTTCTTACTTTATTTTATTTATGTGCATTGGTATTCTGCCTGCATGTATGTCTGTGTGAGGGTGTCAGATCCCCTGGAACAGGAATTATAGACAGTTGTGAACTGCCATGTGGGTGCTGGGAAATGAACCCAGGTCCTCTGGGAGAGCAGTCAGTGCTCTTGACTGCTGAGCCATCTCTCTACCCTCAAACTTCCCTTCTTGAACAAGGAGATCACTCTTCCATCCCTACCTGTCTCTGGAGGTAATGCTGCCACTTCCGCCTGATCCAAATGTTAAGGTCCCGGTGAAAGCACTGGAAACCATGCCCCCATGACCAGGGTAGAGCAGTATTAAGATACCAATAGACTCTTTGCTGCTGAAAACGAAACAGCATTGGCTCAGCTTACGGGAAGTCTACAGCACATGTGGAAACTGTAGAAGACTTTGCAGAGCCTGTTTCCCCAAATCTCATCTGTAGGGGATGCAGGTGACAACTACTTACATTCAGAAAACAATTGGCCTGATTTCTCTTATTCAACAAGAATAGCAAACAGCAGGTTTTACCCTTTGCCTTACTGCCAGCTAGGTCATAGGCAAACTGACTTGGTCTTTAAGCACTTCCATGCTTTTTATTGGGAGGTTTTGTTGTTTTGTTTTCCTGGGATCTTTGTGGAGGCAGGATCTGTCTGTTTGTAGTCCAAGATAGCTTCAAATTCACAATCCTCCTGCCTCAGCCTCCTGAGTGATAGGATTACAGGCATGCAGCCCACGCATGGCTTACCTCTTAGACTATCTTGTCCAGGTCCTTGGTCTCATCTCTTTCTTTTTGTGTTGTGTTGAATTTTGGAGGCTACCTCAAATCCTCTTGGGTGTCAGTCAGTGTGGGAATCACTGTTTCTCTGACAAAAGTCCTCTGCTATATCCCTTGTGTGAATTTGTGCTTGACCTGTGCGTTCAGATGAAAATACCTTTGAGACAGGTCAGCAGCACGTTGGAGGGCGTGTTCGCCAGGCTATAACTAGGTCCTGCCATGGGATTTCNGTAGTGTTTGGGTGTGTAACTGCT
The DNA here is from genome assembly GCA_001675575.1 of Neotoma lepida. Classification (NCBI taxonomy): domain Eukaryota; kingdom Metazoa; phylum Chordata; class Mammalia; order Rodentia; family Cricetidae; genus Neotoma; species Neotoma lepida. The sequence continues at coordinate 50,213 of LZPO01117064.1, forward strand.
CGGTGGCTAGATACTGCTATGCTGGGTGTTAAGGCAGACACAAGAGTTCTCTGTATATTGTTTTCAGTAGAGAAATGAGATAGGAGATCCAGGTCTTCTGATGCCACAAGTTCCTCAACAGCCTCAGCAAGAAGTTGGCTTCGACGGGCAGCAGTGGCGCACGACTTTAATCCAGCACTTGGGAGGNAGAGCCAGGCAGATCTCTGTGAGTTCAAGGCCAGCCTGGTCTACAGAGAGAGATCCAGGACAGGCACCAAAACTACGCAGAGAAACCCTGTCTCAAAAAACAAAAAACAACAACAACAAAAAAATAGAAGTTGGCTTCTGTGCCACTTCACAAGGGTCCTGTTCAACAAATCACGTTGTCTTTGACTAAACAAATCTAGTCGATTCAACTTTTATGTTTTTTCAACTTGTCTATCTGTTTTGCTTTCAGAATTGAGATAGACCGAGAAGCACAGTGTATCTACACAGGTCTAGGCGGCGTCAATACAAGCAATCCTTCTACATGGGAAATTCACNACACTTCTTTCCTTCCTTTAAAAGAAAATCTATTTATTATAGACTTTGGGTAGGGCTATGATTTTTCAACATAATTAGCATACCACGCAGTCAGACCTACAACTAACCCACATTGAGTAGCTCGCCCGAGGCAAGAGGGCTTCTGACACATTCACTATTATTACTAATCCTGGTAACAATGAAAGTTACCTTTCACTGGGTGTCAAGGTGACTAGTCTCCATGTCATCATCCCCACAGTCCTGTGAGATGGGAATCAGTGCCATCTTCTCATTTTAAAGATAAGCATTCCGAGCCAGGAAGGGATTTGAAATAGCACAACTAAGGCGAAGCAGCAAGCAGGGGCCAGTGGCTCTGTACTTCCTTCCTTGTGGGCAATAGAAGACAGTGTCACGTGCTCTTCCTGGGCTGGGCTGTGACTACACAGCTCATGAGACATGACTTGCACTTCCACTGTCTTGGAGGCCTGGTGCTATTGTGGGCACTGCTGTTTGCAGTGCTGTGACCTCCTGTCAGGGCAAAGGGCACATTCCACAGGCAAGGGTTAAGTCAAGAAGCAGTTAATACCAGCTAGACCAACTAATGTCCTTCATGTACACATGGCCTCCAGNCCACAGCTGTGCTCTCTCCTTCCGATATGTTTTCCTACCACAGCATTGATGGCCTCTTTCATTGAACTCCTGCGGCTTCTCAGTCTGTACTCCATAGCAGAGGGCAAAGTGCCTGCTAATCTCAGGGGGTATTTCTCAGACTACACAAGCTACGTTCTCATGTGATGGGATGCTAGCCCTTGGGGAAGAATAAACAAATATTGTTCTCAAAACCAACTACAATTGCCACTGTTGTGCATTTATGCTATGCCAAGGGCATAATATAATGTAGATTATATTATAAAATATAATATAGATTATTTTATTTTACCATAGCTGGGAGATTGGTGTGATTCCNCCCATTTTTCAGATAAACATAAGTAAGTTGTCCAAGTCACACAGTGAATGCTATATGGAAATGTAACCCTCAACTCCATAGTCTCTCCATCTATCCATCTTCCAGGGTTCATCACCCTGCAGTCCTTGCACTCTAGTAGAGCAGGTGTGATTCTAAAGCACACAACCAATGCTGTAGACACTGACCTTTTAAAAACAGGGCTGGTGAGGGGGCTCAATAACACACTTATGACCTGAGTTTGATGCCTGGGACCCATGTGATGAAAGGAGAGAACTGAGTCCCACAAGTTGTCTCTGGCCTCTTCAGGCACTGCATTCACACAGTGTATAGACATACATTTAGGTAAAAATAAACTAATATAAATAAATAAATAAATAAAATCTAAAGAAAGGAAAAAGGAGGAAGCCATTTCAACAAGAGGACCCTTTAATATGCCTGACATGCTTAGCTCCCTCTGCACCATGAAGGGGACCAGTCCATAAGTGCACAGCCTTCCCTAAGCATCCAAATGAGGAATTTAATACTGATGTTTGGTTTTATTGTCTTACTATTTTATAGTTAACATCTCCCTACATAAAAAAACACTAGTTTTTCTTTCATTTACAGTAGCAAAGTTTACTTTAAAATAAACTTACTTAGATTATAAGCATGAATTGTCTTAAGACAATATTAAGTACAGTGAACACATTTGGAGGCAGGTATAGTTGGGACAATTCACACAATCTTATGACTGTAATTAATGTCACTGAATTTTATGTTCCAAATTGGTTTAAATGACAAGTACTATGATACATATATTTCACCAAAATAATACACCCCAGCCCACTGANTTGCACACTTTAAAGAGTTCACTGGATGTTCTGTGTATTACATCCCAATAAAATTATGTTTTTTAAACAACAGACTATGGCACAAAAATAAGCCAAAAATCCCACCATTGCTTCACACTGAGGAGTCAAAGGAAGATGTACTATGCTATAATTCTTCCATTTTGTTAGTATTTATTTATTTAGAGTTTTGCNATGTTTTGTAACTCAGGTTGGCCTCAAATTCAAATGCCTCCGCCTTCAGCTTCCCAAACACTGGGATTACAGACATCAGCACCATACCTGCTGTTTCTGAAAAGTTGAAATGAGATAAAGTGAAGGTGTAAGGCAGGAGGAAGGCCGAGAGCATGAGCACACGAAACTATTCTAAGTTTTGGATGATGAGGAAAAAGAAAGTTACCAGAGAAGGAAGCCAAACAATGACCTTCAGCAGAATTAGAGTTTTCTGTCAACCTAGTCAAAACAGGAACGAAACAGAAAGGGGGTCAGAGGCCAGGCTGAACACGTGTGTCTGTGTGCTGGAAAGGGGTGGGGGGCCAGGCTGAACACGTGTGTCTGTGAGCTGGAAAGGGGTGGGGGGCCAGGCTGAACACGTGTGTCTGTGAGCTGGAAAGGGCAGGAGAGGCTCATCAGTCTGTGTCTAAGGCTTCGAATGTGGCTGACAAAATGCATGAGGGAGCCAAAGATTTCTTGCAAGAACGTGGAAATGAGTACCCAAGCAATTTAGGGGATGAGCTGTTCATGAACAAAAGGGTGTCTTTCCTCTGCNTTTATATGCAAGGTCCAGGATGTCACCTCATGGGAATAGCCATGGAGCCGGAACATAGAATTACCCTACCTCCAGAAGAGTTTACAGAGGTTTTTCCACTCAGGGTAAAACATGTCAGCTGTTTGTTACTCATGCTCATCTGTCCTACCTATGTGACAATGACTAAATCATGAAACAGCTATTTCTCAAAGTCCTGAATAAAATCTTCCAAAAACCTGAGTTTGCTACCCAGTTTCCTAAGTACATAACAGGCATCCACTGAACACGTATGGCATGTTCTGGCACTGACCTGGGTCCCATGGGAGAATGCCAAGGGTGAGGCCTCCATTGTCTTAGCCCTTAAGGAGCTAAGTTGAGTGGGCAGATGAAGCTCTGTGTGAGGAATGGTAAAAACTATGTGACGCTGTATTATCAAGCACTGATCTGCACAGTGAGACTGCAACTATAACTAAATTAGGTGAGTTAAGGTCCCAAACTGCTCAGAGACATGCAGACACATGACGAATATGACCAAAGTTTAAAGAAGCTTAAATAAAATGAAAAAAGCATCAGCTAACAGAGACGTGCTTGGTTAGTGTAAGTCAAAGAGTTCCAGGAGGCTGAGCTGATCCTTCTGAGCAAGAAATAGAGTATTTCCCTATGAAGTTAATAAAATATTTCCTAACTCTTATTTCACCAATGAATTCTCACTGCTTGTCAATGATTACTCAAAGCCTATGCCACGTCCACCAAGAAATGTAAGGGCAAGAAAATATGTGTCTTCCCTAGCACTGGCCTGCTGTCTATGAGGACAGGAAGGACTGTAGGGGCAGACATGAGATGTGACAGAGGCAGCCAAGTGATGTGCTGCCATGGGAAGTAGCGTGGGTCACCTTCCACTATAGAGACTGTATGCGAGAGGAAAGCCTGAGTTCCCAGAAAGCCATGCACCAGGGTTTGGGCTCTGAATTGAAGATTTATTGTCAAGAGGTATTCAAAATGCAATTTTATTTTGCTAGAAAAGTTAAAGGCTTTCTTTTGATTTTTTTTAAAATTTGTTTGGTTGGTTTTATTGTTTTGATTTGCTAAAACAAGGCCTCATTATGTAGATTTGGCTGGCCTAGAACTCAAAGGGATCCTCCTGCCTCTGCCTCTTGAGTGCTGTCTTTGTTTAGTTTCTAAATAAGTCCGGACACTCTTGCAGTCTGGTCAGAACTGAGAAGGGGAGTGGCTGACCACCCCATCACACCCTTCAAACTTGGCCTTCAAATGCATGAAACAGCACAAAGTGGTGGCCAACAGTGTTGCCAAGCCAACACCCTGCCCTATCTGCTTCCAGGAACAAATAAAATGCTATAATTAACTGATGTCTGAAAAACTACACCACAAGCGTGGTCTGTTACATGCTTAGAAAATGATTCTTAATTGGGTTATAAACCTTCTCCTGTTTACACCACCTTCATCTTGTTTATATTTGCTAGTAGCTTAGAAATGTAGCATCTTGGCCATTGTGTCCTTGGAAAGCACAAAAGAAAACCTTGAGTCTGGCNCTGACCTCAATTTCTAAATGTATAAACTCAAATGAAGTTATTCACTACGGCTAGCTGAGGCAGGAGGAGAATGGCTGGCAGTGATGGGACTTCAATGGAGAGTTTCAGTCTACTCCCCACAGCTTCCTGGCAAGCCCTGAGATGCCTTTCCATTTTCGTCATCACCCACAGAGCTTTCTTAGCCCTTGCTCACCCACCTTGATTAATGAGTATTGAATTTCCCATCCAACTAACCCCTTTCACTTATAGAACACCCCAAAAGAGTAACAGTGTGCACAGCTGGCTAAGTGACCAGCTACTCGCAGGTGTCAGCTGTCACCACACTGTCGGTGGAAGGGGCCAGTGGGCTGCCAGGTTCTAACCACTTAATATGGTTCTGGAATTTAAGTCGGAAAGGGAGGAAGTGAGGATTGTTGTCAATATTAGAGTAAGTTAACTACAGTGATATCAGTCATTGTATTCTTCATCTTCATCATCTCCCCCCCATCCCCATGACGCCCAAAAGTACAGGGTAGAATTCTAAGGATGCATTGTCAGCTCCAACTTTAGACATATTCATGGTGGCTGCTCTACCTCCCTGGAAACAGGAGAAAGAAGGAGGAAGAAGAAGAGGAGGAAGAGGAAGGGAGGGAGGGAGAGGAGAAAGGAGGAAAGGAGGAAGGGAGGAAGGAAGGGATCCATTCTTACTCCAATCTTTAGGTCCACAGTGTTACTGAATCTCAGAACCTGGCTGACTCACCTGTCATATCCACCCTGCTTTGCCATATGGGTACTCTGTGCCTGCTGCAGATTCCTCAAACTGTCTGGCTGCACAACACATCTGGATTTTCAGTACTAGACAAAAAAGGTCTGGACAGGATCCTCTGTACACTGACCCAAGTCTTTTTCAGCTCACTCAGGCAAGTAGCCGTTGTTTTTTGTTGTTGTTGTTGTTGTTGTTGTTTGTTTGTTTTTGTTTTGTTTTTTCCTACGCTTACCAGGTAATCCATTTGGTCCTCTTCAAGATACTTAAGGTTCAGAATCAAGGGGCTGGACAGGAGGAGAGGGGACCTTGGGTCTCTGTGGCCTTTACACAGATGTGGCCCCACATAATCAGTCTACATAAACTGTGCAAAGTGTTAGCTTTGAATTTTTTTGGTTTTGTTTTTTCAAGCGAAGAATGACAGCTCCACTCTTCTCATCTCCACCCCGCCCTACCTGCTCTTCAGCTTGAACAAAAATAGCACCACAGCCAAGGCTACCATGGCAACCAGTGCGTGTGCTCACCCTGTCCACTGAGGATAGATCTACCTACCACTCTCCCCGCCCTCAGCCCGTTGGAGTTGGGGCCAGGGTCCTCCAATCTCCCAACTTCAGCCCCTAGGAAGCATTCCTGAGTAGTAGGGTCAAATTACTCCCTCCTCACTTCAGCTGAAGGTTATCCGGAATTCTCTCCCTACCCAGCGCCTATGAACTTTTATATTTGTTCTTTTCAGTGTTCTCAGGCACCTGTGACAAAAGTGACCATTTCTACTTAGCAAATGAACCAAGGGAGGTAGGGGCATGAGGGCTGCCTGGCCCTGAGGCACAAACTGCTGGTGTAACAGAAGGATGGCATTCAGAAGCCAGGGTTCCCAGCTTCAGGCCCAGTTGACAGAAAAGCAGGAGGCACAGCTCCTCAGAAAACGCGACCCCAACAGGTGGAGGGGGGCTGATGCTGCACCACAGACCAACATGTCCTAGTGTGAGCCTGGGCAAGGGGAAGGAGAGAAATCTGCTTCCTCTTCCTAAACAAACAGGTTCATAAACTCCCGTTTCTGTCCCAAACTTGGCATCTCTCAGGTTGCTTTCTTCAGCCACAGACAACCCAAAAGAGCCAAGGGAAGCTGCCTCCATTCTTAAAGTCCCTGCCAAGGTCCTTACGAGGAAGCATCACAGTGACCAGCCATGGGAGGAAGCCCCTCCACAAATGCAAGGGCTGGAGGCCCTTGGGCCCCTGTTTCATTGTTCAGGAAACCCCAGTGTTGCTAACAAAGCCCGAGGCACGACAGGCGCCCCCAGCTCCCAGCCCCCACCCTAGAGGCTTCCTCTTTCTTCATCTGTTTCCGACACTTATAAATGTGCTTCCTCTCTCTATGTAAATTTGGTTCAAAAGGCACAACGAAGACTTGTAATGAGGCCATTAATAACTGGTCTTTTAACAGGCTCTTCTTGGCTTCCTGGTGCAAGAATCAATTCTAATCTAAACAAACAGTGATGTCGGGATTTACTGGTGTAAGGACAGACAAATGGGCTTTGTGTGGAGCAGGCTGTGTGGTTTATTTTCACCCAGCCAAGCGAAGACCAAAGGCAGGCCTTGATAATAAAATCAACTTAGATACTTGAGATTAAAATCCTGTTTCTTTTGCTCCTCCACAGCCCAATGGAGAAACTTCCGGAAAGGCTCAGGCGGCATTTACTTTTCTGCTCTGCTGACCCCTAGCATTCCCGCAGCTGAATTCGGAGAACTGGTTGGCCAGTTTCACTTTCCGTTTCTAAGGAGGGCCTATCTGTTGTTCCTCCTTGTCAGAAATGCTGTTTTAGCTTTGAAACATGGTCAAGGTGAAGTGTGATGCTCCTTGGTAAGGGGATTAAAGAAACACAAATTGAGAGGACACTTCAAATTCTGCTGTAAGGGCTGGTGAGCTACTTGAGTGGAGCTTGCCTCCAGCCTGATGGCCTGAGTTCAATC
>LZPO01117064.1:60728-72220 GCA_001675575.1 Neotoma lepida
AGAAAGAAAGAAAGAAAGAAAGAAAGAAAGAAAGAAAGAAAGAAAGAAAGAAAGAAAGAAAGAAAAGATTGTGTGTTGAGGAGGGGAGCAGGCTGGAGACATGGCTCAGTGGTTAAGAGCACTGTCTGTTCTTCCACAGGATCCAGGTTCAATTCCCAGCACTCACATGGCAACTCACACCTATCTGTGTGTGACCACTCCAGGATCCTACACCCTCACACAGANATACATATAGGCAAAATACCAATAAAATTAGAAAAATAAGGAAAGAAAAGACCAGGTGGACAGTGGAATTTGCTTGCTCTGTCCAGCCCCACATTCTGTGAGTCCATTGGCCTTGCCAACCACATTCTTACTAAGCCTGAATGCGAGGTCTTTGCTCTTCTTCTGCAAACACTTCTTCCCAAAAGCCCAGTAAGGTCATGTGTNGTCCAAGATGCAACGTGAGAGAAGACATGTTCTGGTTTCTGGTCATAATCATGAGGACAGAGTTTCAACTGTCACTTTATAAATAGAATTTGGTACCCACCAGAAGCTGCTCAGCACTGGATGAAGATGAGGAAGCATCCACCCTAACAGTTGTCTCCNCGGAGAGAGGAAGGGTGTCTGCAGAGGTCCTACTGCACAGTGAACTATAATGGAGATCTGCAGTACCCACAGCACACCATCATCACACTAGAATCTCACACTAGAAAATATAAAAGTATTTTCATATGAGCTATGGGAGGGTCTATGGGTCAAGGTGGACTTGAGCAGAAACTTGTCTCTGTGGGATCCTTGACACCTTCCTCCTCTGTCTGCCTGTCCCCTCGGCCTCTGTGCTCTTTTCCTATGATATTACTCCTCCATGCACCATCTCCTGCCAACCTAGCAGTCACAGTACACTTTATTTCCTATGTGGCTAGAGCTCAGCATCTTCCAGCAGTGAGGGCACAAGACACAGAGCCCCGAATGGGGAAGAGGAGAGTGGGCCACACACAGCTGGCCAAATTCCCCCACCTCCACACTCTGCCAATAAAAGCTTTATCTCCGTTATTTCCTTAAATAATAATAATGCAAATGCTTGGGAAATGTTCCATTTCATTCTCTTTCACACCTTAGTAAGCATTATTTTTGAGTCTTAGATCATCAAAGAACCTTTCCAACCGTTTAGGATCAAATTACATCCAATAAAGGATTTTTAAAAAGTCAGAATCATCCTCTATTTGAATATTATAACAAGAAGTCTAGTCAACTGAAGAGTTTCAGATGACCTGTGATCAACACCCTTATCTACAGTTCATTCCTGTGGAATCTGTGAAGATGGTTCTGCTGCCAGTAAGAGAAATCCCAAGACAAATGTCTTAAACCTTGAAGACATACACTCCTCAGGAGAGAGTCCAGCAGTCAGGAGGCCTGGGGGCTGTCAGGACTTAGCACAATCACCAAGGCCTTTCTAGTTCATCATCTTCAGCATGAGCCTCACCCTCAGGTTGACAGAGGCAGCTGTGGCAGCTGAAGATGCAAGAAGGTCCAGAGCAAACCATTCCCATGATCACGGACTAAGTCTTTCCCTCACTTTGCTTCAGCTCATGTGTCACACATAGTAACAGTCACAGGAGAATCCCATGATGCCATCAACTCCATGCTCAGAGTATGTATAATCCAGAGTGGAAGACTGTCAGGGATACCTCCAATAGGCTAGAACATCCCCTCCCCATCAGACAGAGAACACTGCCACAGCCCTTTCCATAAAGCGGTCCTTACTCCCTGATTGTCCCTCTCTGGACATGCTCTGGTCAATCAGTTTCCTCCTAAATGATGGCACCTAGNATGGAACCCCATTCTTGGTAGAATATAGTAAGATTACAATATTACAGGATTTGGGAAACATTTGTATTACATCATGTTCTTATTTCTTTGTAAGTAAGTAGTTAACCTCACAGTCCGTTTTCATAAGTGAGTGCCATGTGGGATTTCAATCAGCCTTACTAGTTTAACTGGTTTCATGAACCTGGGAGCAGAGCTTAGGATCGAGTGAACTAGATTAGGATCGTTGAAATAATGCTTCTGTCCTTGGTGCCCCTACACATCTGAGCCATCTTTAAATTCATACTANTTTTTTCGGGCTGCCATAATAAACACCCCAGATTTGAGTAGTGTAAATGACATTCATATAGTCTCTTGTGACTCTAAAGCTGCAAGTCCAAAACCAAGGTGTCCATGGAGTCAAATCCCATGAAGTCTCTGTCCTTGGTTTACAGGTGACAGCTGTCTTCTGTGCCCTCCAATGGTCTTTCTCTGTGTGTGCTTATGTCTGTCCTAACTCCCTCTTCTTGAAAGGACACCAGCCACAAGGGATGAGGACTCATCCCTGCAACTCCATTTAACCCCTTTTGCTCTTCACACTCTGGAGTTCTGGGGGTTTTGCCTCCAGCATGTGCATAGAGGGGTGTGGGGTCACAGAACAGACCATAACAATGTGATGTCTGACCTCCAAGTTTTTCTTAGAGTAAAGAAAACCTTGTACACGGTCTAATGCCAGAGCCACCTGCGTCCCTCTAGACTCTCCTTCAGAGGTGACCATCCAGCCAATTCCTTGCCCAGGCTATGCTGAGATCAGTATATACTTGCGCTTAGGAGAGTGTTGTTGAGAAACAATATTCTGGAAACTAAGTGAACTTTAAAAAGGCTATATTAAGGTATTCCCATATTTCTACAGTCCAAGTGAATGATTCTAGACTCTAGGTGGTCAAGTCTGGGGACTCCTGTCTGATGAGTCATAATGGAGAACATTAAATGAAAACATAAATATAACTTAAGGGGAGGCAAACCCATTGCTTCCAAGTTTTACTTAGGACACAATAACAGCAACTGTCCATGAGATACTAAAAGTCACCCCAAGTCCCCAAATCATGGATGGACCATAAGAGTCTTCACTTGTTCGGTGATTAACCTGATGGACAGTGATGACTTGTTGGCATTTTGCCCAGGAAGTTGAAGACCTAAGTTTCTAGTGGTGTGGTCAATGGAAGCAATTGGTATCGTATACTTTCTCACTCTGTCTAAAACACACACACACACTATGCATATGTTTATATGCAGATACAGTGTAGAGAAACTTCATGTACACATGTAAGAACTAAGGAGATCAAACTAAAAAGATTTAATTGAAGTCCTGCTCAGAATTCAAGAGGAGATTTTTAATCCTTAATTTTAATCTTCGATTGCACTGAGTGGTGAGAGATGGAAGCCTGTTCTCTGGGTAGATTTAGAGCTCTGATGACTGAGCTATGGTAACTTGGCATCATGCAGCCTCTCACTGGAGTCTTCTTATTCCTGGTAAGAGCAAGAGTTCTGAGGCTGAAGGCTCTCTTAGGACCACCCCGCCCATCTCCTCCATCTGATTGATGCTCAGGTTCCTGTCTCATGCACCAAATCCATCCCGAGAGTCAAGGAAACCTGGCACATGACAGTTCATCTTTGCAAGAGCCACCTTCTTCCCAAACCTCTCTAGTTTCCTCAATGAAGTAATTGTCCAGGAAGGACAGAAGACCATCTTTTTTGTTGGTCTATTTTGTTACTGCTGAACATAATGAGTTAATCTGTGCTGAATTACAGAGGTGAGGAGGAGGCTCAATGGCCCTTTTGTTCTTTTAAAAGTTTTCTCCATTAATAGATGTTTTTTAGCCATTTCACCAACTGACACCAAGCCTTGCCTCTGGTCTCTAATCAGAACCTGAGCACCGGTTTTACATACATAAACTGAAATTTGCATTTAATCATTACCATAGCAACCATCACACAGAATTAGATACAACGTTTCCCCCTCTAATATAATCTACTTCTAAAAAAAAAAATCTGCATTCATTTCAATGACAAATCCAAGCTATTCAAAAGATAACAAAAATCTATTTGGAAAAAAAAGCACACTTAAATAGATGGTAACGAGGTTTGAAAACCATATTTGGTTTCCAAGCCCTGTGCATTAGTCATTTATTGGAGAAGGTACAATGTGAGAGTTTGGAAGATCTGGCTTCACTGTAGAAATTGCTGAGATCAAATAAGGCCAGACTCACAAGTGTGACAACTGTCCTCCCAAAAGTACTNCAAGACAGGACTCCAAAGTAGGGCAGAAAATTCTGTTAATTTCACAGAGCTGTGTTTATCATGTTGAAACAAAAACAAACAAANAAAGGGTTCAATTTGACTAGTCAGTGTGTAATAGGGAAATGCCTTGAAATTTTTAGAATTTACCTACTCACAGAAGAGGGGCTATTCAATTGCTCATTTGGTACAAGGCTTGATGGGAATATGCAAGACAATCCAAGAAATCCAACTCTCTCATCAGTGAGTAGAAGAAAGACACAGATATTCAGATACTAGGACTATATGCTTTAAGTAGAAAAAGATCAGCAAAGATATCTTTCAGAAATAGTACCATGACCAATAAAAATATACTTCTACCAATACTAACACCTCTAGCAAATGAATAACTGCCCACNCATCTCATGACCTAGCTCCCTACTGTTGTCCTGAAAATTAGGACAAAGAAATTCAGTCATTTTTCCTAAGCCAAGTAACTTTATCTTACTTATAAACAACCCAACTATTCGTTCGTATAGCTCCAACAACCCAGCTATTCGTTTGTTGGTATTTACAGAGCACTGGAGGACGTTAGCCCCGTATCTAATGGAAAGAAGAGATTTCNGTCAAGACTTCTTCTAACATCATATGGCAAGTGTTTTACACTAAAATGTCACAGAAATTTTAGCACATTTTCTCTGAATAAATATTCAAAGTTTTCTGTCTACATAGGAGTAAAGACAGTCACAATGCCATGCCGTTTGTTCTAATGACTTCAGCCTGGACACCAGAACAAACCTAGAAGCTAGGAATTAACACTTTATTCATCAGATGTAGTAGAGCTCCGCAGAAGACATTTGAGATTTCTGAAAATGCCCTACCTTGGTCTCACTGAAACTTTGTCACTTTGGAGAAAATGACTGAAATCCACCCTCAAATGCCTGATAGTCAGAGATTGTGAAACCCAAGACAGCAGTTATTAAAGAGTCCCACTTACTTACTCTCTTCATACAAGAGCTGATTAGTTAGACAATGTTTCCAGATATCTGCCAAAACATCTGATATGCCTAGAAGTGAGAAATCTTCTTTATTACATAACATAGTGTGTGTAGGCAATGGATGCTCTTTCCTCTTAGATGTCCATAGTAGTGGATCCCTTGAACCCTGTCTGAGGCCAGAGCCAAGGCTAAGTCCCAGCTCAGTGAGAAAAGATAACTTTGATTCATTAATGAAATCTGACCTGGGACAAGCAGACTGCACCACACAGTGTGTCTGCCATACTAGATAGTCTAGACCATGATTGGGGCCAGGGGACCCTATGTGCCAATGAGCTACTGAGAAGGTAGCACATAAGTGATCAGATAAGATGCCAGTGCACTCAAAGAGCCATGAACCTGTGTCAACAATCTTAAGGACTCTGAGAACAGCTGACAGAATTCAAGACAAAACAATTGCCTTCTAAATAACCGTGAGAGGTGAGAACCATCCCCAAATGTTCCATACTGGGGGAAACACACCAAGACCTATAAAAAGGGGAGAAANTGGTTNTGGTCATGTGACTGAACATACTACTTAGCCAATTAAGAAGTCAATCACGGATGAGGTGAAAATCCTTTTGTAAGAGCTACAGCGTCTAAACAATGTACACCCTGCAGCCTACACTGGAGATTTCACCTCCACTCTTTGCTTTTCTTTTGGCCAGGTCTGTAGGAAGATCACAACCTTCTGTCGTAGCCTCCTGGTAGTGATGCGGATGTGTGGTTTTTGTGGTCAAAAGGACCAAAGAATGTCATACTGAGCATCTCAGAGCTGAAGACTTACTGCTTTTGAAAAACACAAGTAAATATATCCACAAAAGCCACAAAAGCCAGCTTGCAAGTTACTTACATCTTGCTTTTCTCAGAGTTTCTTAGATGACCAGGNTCAGATCTCAAACAAGCCCCATGTGCTCTCTGGTTGGTCATCCTGGTGGTCATCCAATTAGAGGAGTACAAACCAATCACAGGTTGTGACCTGAACAAAGAGAAAGCACTCCTCATCCCTCCCCCCGGCCCCCCGCCGCCTCCAGTTTTGAAGTCTTGCGGTCAGGCCCACCCAGATAGAAGGGGCGGTGACCACCACATCAGTTCCTAGGGCCTGATGCTAAGTTGCCCTGGTGCTGCCTCTACAGCTGGGCTGGCAGCAAATGATAGTCTTCTGCATGGAAAGTGACAGTATCTNCTGTCGTCTCCATCACAGACAGAACTGTCACATCTAGTACACACAACACAGGGCAGCATGTGAGATGTGTGCCCAGTGCTGAGCTAGCTCCTGGAGCACAAATGTGCCCAAATGCTAGCTTAGCTCTAAGGAGCCTTTTTTTTTTAAAGTATTTGTTTACTTACTTACTTTTATGTATGTAAGTGTGTGTGCATGTATGTGCACCACGTGTGTACAGAAGCCTGCAAAAGTCAGAGGACATTGGGTCCTCTAGAACTAGAGTTACAGGTGGTTGTGAGCAGCCACATGTGGGTGCTGGGAACCGAATCCAGGTCCTCTACAAGAACAGTTAGCACTCTTAAATGCGAAGCCATCTCTCCAACCCAGCTCTGAGGATCCTTGATGGCGGCCCTGTGCTTGCTCTGGAATCTGCAATCCCTCTGCAGCACTGAACTACATACATCTTTGCTGGGTTCTCTGTGTGGGTGTTTAATAAATATACATTAGTGGGAGGGCGGCAGGATCACAGGAGCACACTCAAAGCTGCTTCTGTGTCTTTATTTAGATTGTGAGTGTTCCCAGGGCATTTCTTTTCTCAGCCAGTCAGGGTGTCGGCTGTTGGTGTAAATGTGTGACAGATAATGACTGTAACCCTGAGGAGAGAGTAATTTAATCATTCTGTTCTAAAGCAGCTTTGATTGAAAGTAACTACGGTACCTGTGCTCTAATTTCCTAAGAGCTCCAAGTGCTCACACTGGGCTAGGCACAGCAGAGAATCCCATGGAATGACATATTGGTCCTGCTCCTCCAGAGTGGACAGTCTAGCTGGAGACTCAAACTGGAATTCAGTGTGAGAGGNTGTTCCCTGAGGCTACCCACTAACGAGTTCAACAGGAGTCCAGAAAAAGAAAGCCACAGGCAGGAGAATCTGGAGTGGGGCTAGGGAGGTGGCTCAGCAGTGGAGTGGTTGCCTAGCATGTGCAAGACACTGGCTTTGATCCTCAAAGCCACAATATTAGCAATAGCAGTAACTTTAAAAAAACAATCAGAAGGTTTTAGGATATACAGTTAAGAGCAGAATAAAAAAAAAAGATANCTTGTGTCAAATTCCTCTATATCCCTCCTCCCTCTGGCTCATGAACTCTTCTTTAATTATTATAACTACATTAATATACATATGTAAATAAACACATATAAATTACTGAGTCCATTTAGCATTGTCTGTGTGTTTGTGTGTGTGTGTGTGTGTATGGGTGTGTGTGTGTGTGTGTGTGTATGCCACATGTGTTCTAGGTACTGAATTCAGATCCAATAAAAGAGCAGGAAGTACTCAAGTGCTGAGCCATCTCTCCAGCCTCTTAGCAACATGGTACCATTTCTTCAGTGTCTGTAAAAGAATCCAGTTTTCATACTATTCATCTGACCACCCTTAGCACAGCTTGATTGCCTGACCAGAGCCAATTGGATGGCCTCACACACATCTCTTAAGTATCAGAGGNANTGTTTGACAGAGTTCAGCAGACCTGGTATAGGGAAAGCTTGCTGCCTCCTCCATTCAACATCTAGAATACAAACTAAAAGTCAACACAGTCCATAAACATGAATCCTAGATGGGCCACTCTGGCCTGTAAGGTGTTAAGGTGGGTATGTCAAGGCCATGTAGTGTCCTGAAAGTGTCTCCTTCCTTTTGGAAGCTGACCTTGTCATCTCTATCAGAGGACTCTGAAATCCTTTTGTCAAGGAAGAGTTGGAGCATCCTTTGATTCTGCATCCCTGGAACAGAGGGTGGTCCATGATAGAAGTTTGGTGAATAGAAAATTGAGAGACAAATCCAACTATCCAGGGTCATCTGCCAAGAGCTAGTCCCCAACTGGCAAAGAAGTCTGCTCCACCATGGCTTTAGATTGTGGTATCATCATCCCACAAGGTCAGAGCCTCTGAGACTGAATGTCCTTCTGGCCNAGAAATTGGCTCCTCAGCAGAGCATCCCTTTCAGTCACAACTGTGANCATTGCTTGCTCTTACTCTGTCCTCAATGAATCTTTTTTTAAAAATTGGATTAAGTACTCATATCCCTTGCTTTGCATTGCATGGCCATCTAGTCAGGCTAATGGCTGTCATGCCTTTGTGAAACGCAGACCTACTCACTGTCCTTGCACTCTTAGCCATCCTTTCTTAATTTTTTAAAAATTTGCATTGCATCTATTTATTTATTTAAAGTATGTTAGTGTGTGTGTGTGTGTGTGTGTGTGTGTGTGTGTGTGTACAACTCACAAGAGTAAATGCTCTCTTTCTACCATGTGGGTCCCCAGGACAGAACTCAAGTTGTCAGGCTTGGCAGCTGATGCCTTTGCCAGCTGAACCATCTCTCCAGCCCCATCTTCCTTTCTAAACTGCACCTTGAATCTACCCATCATCCCTTGCTTCATTCTATNCCTGCTTTATGCTAAAACATGGGCCTGAAGAGAGGCATCTTGGTAGACAATGGTTGGGAGGCTAGTGAGAGAGGATTTATCCATTGAGCTGTTTGGAATAGACATTATGTGAAAGCAGGAGTGGATCAGGGAAAAGGATTTGCTGGAAGAAGCCTTGCAGGATCAAATGCATTCTTTTCTCTTGGCTTATATGCCAGGAAGATATTGCTAGTTGAAGGACACACAACCCCCTGCAGCCCCCCAAACACTTCATGGCATTTCCACTGTGCATTGTATAGACAACCCTGCATGTCAGGGGCTTTTGCTTCCTCCGACTGGCCTCTTTCCCACCCACACTGGCGATGAGGCCTCCTGTAAACACACCTTCATGGTACACCAACACTGATCAGAGAGGGGTTGCTGATAAGAATCAAAGGGCTAGAAGAAGATGTCAGAGGAACCCAGCATCTGATGCTATCGCAATAAAGCATTCATACCCCATGGAAAATACTGTACTATCTCACCAGAAAATCTGATGTGGATTCCATTTATTTTTAAATAAATTTTTAATAGACAAAAATTTCTTCTTGTAATCATACACAATATGATGTTCAGAAATATTTATGCATTGTGGAAGGGATACATCAAGTTAATAGCGGATGTGTCATCCTAACCATCTCTCTTTTAAGTAGGCTATGCAGCCATTTAGTTCTCTACCTGCAGGTAATCTTGAATGCAAGGCTCAAGAACATGGGCCAGCCCTTTAGCTGACAGTTTCTTCAAATGCCATCTTGGTCTAAACCCAATGCTTTAGTATGGTACCTTTAAAAAATTAAACAAACAAAAAACTCCACAAATGTTTTCTTTACTCTCACAGAATTGTCCACAGCTNCCCCTGTCCGTAACCCCTAGCCTGCCCTAGGAAAGTGGCCCAACAGCACAGAGTCTGCTCCTACACTAGCTCCTGCTGAGGCTTGGGAAATTCCATCTTCTTGAGCCCTTCTCTATGAGGACAGCAAAGTGTAGTCGGTAGGACTGAGTGCAGGGTGGAGGGCCTGGCTCCTGCCCATCTGACTGTCCTCAGGCAAGACACTTGACAGGGCTGAGCCTCGCCTACAGTGCAGCCTAATTCTGTGGCAAACAATCGCAGTTCTCTCCTGTCTTCAGGATCCCCAGAATGACAGGTGTCTTAAAAAGAACAACAGCCATGTCTGGGGGAACTCCTGGTTCCTCACATTCACCAAGTGCTCTGAATGGAGGCTGCCGAGTGTTTAGAAACCTCACATCCCAGGCTACCAAAATGGCCAATCAGTGTCCACTAATCTCCTGGCCACAAATAGTAGCCCACAGACCCTGACCAAGAGTCATAGTCCATAAACCCTGAACCAAGTTTTCTTTTCTTTTTCTTCTTCTTTTTTTTAAAGGAAGGAACAAAGAAAGAAAGGAAGGAAGGAAAGAAGGAAGGAAGGGAGGGAGGGAGGGAGGGAGGGAGGGAGGAAGGAAGGAAGGAAGGAAGGAAGGAAGGAAGGAAGGAAGGAAGGAAGGAAGGAAGGAAGGAAGGAAGGAAGGAAGGAAGGAAGGAAGGAAGGAAGGAAGAGTCTTTTGTTAGGTTGACAAGGCTGGTATGAAACTTGCTATACAGCACAGACTATTCTGAAACTCTCAGTTCTCCTGTCTGAGCTCCAACATGCTGGGATTACAGGCTCGTAGTGCCATGCCCAATTTCTTTCAATTTTTGAACCAGAAAGAGTGAGCATCAGTCCCTCTTGGGACTGGGGCTAAAGAAGGAAGGCAGGGAGCTGAGGTGCATCTAGGACCCTAATTCTTCTTCTCAAGGACAATGCACCAGAGAGAATGATGATAGCATGCCATGGGACTAGAGGCAGAGGCAGAGTAACACAGTGTTCAAGTCCTTGGTTGCAAATATTCCAGGACCAGTTGCATCCTTTCTTTAGTTTTGTTCATTTTTCTTTCAAGCAAGTTAAGATTTTCTCCTTACAAGCCATGAGGTAAGCAGGCCTTGCAGGGGGATAGCCCTTGGCATGGACACAGTTCCCATTTCCCTCCATCTAANTCCTCACTCCTCACCTCCCAGGAATGGCCACTCTAGAGAGATTACAGCAGTAGTCTGTATATAATATTGGGAAGGCTGTCACTTTTTAGCATCCGTCCACTGTTCTAAAGGGTGACTGGAGACTTCATCTTTATGCAGTACACCACCTTGCTGAGGAACATTGAGCTTGTGGTCACCTCAAACCTCCGGGTCTTTTTCATGTAGACCATGGAAGCCAGCCTTTCCACTGGTCATACCACAGTGGTTCAGTGAGTTTGTTCAGGAGCTTTCAGTGGAGTGTCAGAGGAAGTCTGGGATCTCAACTGTTGGACTGGGGACGCTGTTTCAACCTATGGAGACTATTTCTACTCAGAACTCCATCACGAGTGGTAGAATTTCCAACTGGTCTCTCAAGTGGAATGGATTGCCGTGTGCTAGGATGTTCAGTCCCTCCATTCTGTTCTCAGTAGAATGAAGCTTGGGGGTCTGAGCCATACAAGTGGCTTCCAACTATAGCAACCTTACCATTTCCCAAGTATCTCTATTTCAATGCCCTGTAGTCAGCATGGTATTAGGAAGCCACCTTTTTACAACATAAAATAATTTACTAGCAAAATCAACTCATTTTCAAAATTGATCCCTACTCAAATATCTCTCATTGGTTAATCTTTTTTTAAAAATTTATCATTCAGCTGGGCGGTGGTGGCGCACGCCTTTAATCCCAGCACTCGGGAGGCAGAGGCAGGCGGATCTCTGTGAGT
>LZPO01117064.1:91340-104457 GCA_001675575.1 Neotoma lepida
ATGCATAAAATCCAAGATAATTTCTGTAGATAGCCCCACCCTCAAGGAAATACAACATGTCTCTTCCTAATTTGTTAGGTTGTGCCTAGTCATTTCTTTCCAAAGAGACCAATATGGAAAGATAAAGTCACTTCACAATGGACAAATTCAGCAAATACTGTCTCCGCCCAATGACCAAGATCACTATCAACAACCAGGAGTTGTGTTAATAGTCTGTGCTCTTAAAACTAAGAATGGTACTTTACATTGATCTATCCAAACCCTATCACCCCAAACTAATGGTGAGAAACACATCCGACAAACCCGACTGTGGGACAGTCCACAAAATCACTGATTTTCAAAGTGAGAGATGAAGTTGGGAGGAGAAAATAAGGGGTCCAGGATGAGTTATGGGGATGAATATAATCAAAACACACTATATACACATATGAAATTCTCAAATAATCAATAAAAACACTGCATTTTTAAAAGACTGTCAAGGATTTTGAGAGTTAGTTCAGCAATTAAGGGCACTTGTTGCTCTTGCAGAGGACTGAGATTCACTGCCCAGCATCTACATGATGGCTCACACCTTCTGTAATGCCAGGAAAACCGATGCCCTCTTCTGACCGCCTCGGGCATCAGGTGTGTATGTGGTACACATACATACACACAGGTAAAACACTGATACTCATAAAATCAATCTTTAAAAAAGGATTGTCAAAAGCAATCAAAATCTAAGAAAATATGATCAAATCCCAGCTGACAGGCACCTAAGGAGACATCACTGGTAAATGAAGTGTGGTATCTTGAATGAAAACCTGGGACATTGTGTATAAACTAAGGAGATTCGAATAAAGCATAGAATAAAAACTGACCACCTAGAACATGGGAAACTGAGGCAGGGGAAGCAAGAGTTATAGAGTCCAACCTGGGGACATACAGTGAGTTCCAAACTAACCTGAGCTATATGATGATATCTTGTCTTAAAAGACACCCTCCAAAAATAATAATTATCAATACTGGTTCAGTTATTTCAGTAAATTTATTACATTAATATAAATTGTCAATAAAAAGGAGAGATTGGAATATGTGGGAACTCTCTATAAGGTTTTTGTCATTTTCTTGGAAATCTAAATCTGTTCTAAAATAAATTTATTAAAAACACAATTGAATATGGAAAATAGCCATTTAATGTGGCTTGTTCCTGGGGTTCAAAGTTTGACCCCAAGTTGAGCAAGAGTATTTGAGAAGGATCTAGGCAGTGGTGGCTCACACCTTTAATCCAGCACTCAGAAGGCAGAGGCAGGCAGATCTCTGTGAGTTTGAGGTCAGCCTGGTCTACAGAGCTAGTTCTAGAACAGCCAGGACTACACAGAAAAACCCTGTCTTGAAAACACAAAACAAAACAAAAAACCCTAGATTGTCTAGGGGCTATCAAGATGGCTCAGTGGTTAAGAGCACTGCCCCTTCCAGAGGACCTGGGTTCAATTCCCAGCTCCCACATGGCAGCTCACAACTATCTGAAACTCCAGTTCTAGGAAATCTGACACCCTCACACAGACATACATGCAGGCAAAACACCAATGCACACTAATAAATTAACTAATAAATTAAAAGAGTACTTGAGAAGAAAGTGGTTAGTACCTCAATCAAGTTAATATCACAACCTCTGTGAGTGCGTGCGCGTGTGTGTGTGTGTGTGTGTGTGTGTGTGTGTGTGTGTGTGTGTGTAGTGTGACTTTAACCAATATCGTAAATGAAGGCAATCTGACCTCATTTATGTAAATAATTGCAATTTCATTTACCATCCTCCTGAGTATTTCAAGGCTGCTGAAACTAAAAGCTGGGGAAGTTGTAAAAAAAGTCCAAAGTGGAAGTTCAAGTTCCACCCTGAGGGAGCAACCCAGGACTATCACTTTGTCAGCAGTTCTCTCTGTATGGGGGAAGGCCCCTTTCCTCCACAGTAATTCCCTTCCTTTAGCCCCAAGTCATTGCTCCCCATTCGAAATCACTTCTTTTTCCTATTCAGTAGGAGAAACAATGCACGAACCAACAAAGAGCCCTTAAACCCTGGCAGAACTGAGAACAGGGCTTTGTTCTTGTGGAGCTCAAAGAACAGGTTTGGCTACAGGAGAGGGGAAAGGACTGAGGACAGGAAGGGGCTGGCTGACCACAGTGGGGAGTCACAGTAGNGGGTGGGGGACATGGGGGACATACAATGACTGAGGGAGAGATGACACTGAATGATTCAGAAGCCATTTGAGAAAAGAACAGAGAGAAAGTGCCTGCAGGTGATGCTGGGACCCTGTCTATTTGACCTGGAGCCCATGTTTGAAGCTGAGCACCTTCACTCATTCATTCATCATTCATTCATTCAATGTTGTATGTGTATGTGCATGCTGTGTGTTCCTGAAACCATGCCATATGGCATATATGTGGAACAACTTGCAGGATTCCGTTCTCCCTCTCCCGAGGGTCTCCCATGTGGGTCCCAGGGGATCAAACTCAAGTCATCAGGCTTGGTGACAAGCACCCTTACTAGCTGAGCCATGTTGCTGGCCTTGTGATTATGTAAGTCCAGGAAGGNCAGGAAGTCTAGAGATGTCCTGGAAAGAGAGGGCAGGACAAGATCTGAGAGCTTCCTTCAGGTTCCTTCAGGTTCTTGGAGACCAAGGCCTGGAAGGGAGGACTCTAGTCTTCAGCTGCTGCAGACTTGGTGCCTTTGGGGGAGTCCCAGTCTCTTTCCTCACTCTTTCTGGTAAATAAGGGAAACAATTCCAGCACCAACTGGTCGCATTTCACCTCACCACTCAAGGTTCTTACAAGGCCGTAGGACCAAGATTCTCCACAACTTCAAGTGAACAAGCAAACACGTCTTTCAGGGAATGAAAGACTGACATTCACCCTCCATTGGCAGGGATTTTAAGAAGACCAAGGGATTAGGCCANAGTTGAGGGGAACTTGAACACATTATGCAGTGTGAAGGAAGTCAGTCACTAAAACCACAGACTACACGATCCCATTCATGCTCAAGTCCAGAGCAATCTAGAGGTAAGGCAGATCAGTGTACTGGAAAGGAGTCAACAAGAAGGAAGATCTCTCTTTGAGGTGATGACATTCCTCTCAAATTCACGTTATTTGTGGCNACACTAAAAGCCACTGACTGCNCTCTTTCAGGCATGTCCAGTCAGTAGCCCAGGAGCTGAATGTGTCCTGGGATAGCTATGAATGTGACTCAGTTCATTTGGAGATGATACCATGTCACAATGTCAAAAGGTTCAACACACAGCATTTTGTGTAAATATATTATAACATTATTTTAAAAATAAAGAAACCAAAAAAAAATAAATAAAGAAAGAAACCACACAGGAGGTTGGCGTGGATGACTGTCCAGTCTATGGCACGCTAATGAGGAACATGGCTTTCCCTGACTATAACCTGCCCTCAGGAATACTTGTAGCCATAGACGCAGGGAGCCCAGAGGGACCCAGTCTCACTCACACCACCTGGCATGGCGTCTCACCACAGAGAACACTGACAGCAAGAGGTTTGCATAGCTTTGTTCACCACTCCACATAGTGCGCCAGGTTTGGTTGCTGGGCTGGAGTCCTCATCTGAACCTGAATCCACCTGGCTAGCCTATACCCCTTCAGCTACACCCCGTGGAGCCTGCCTTCTAGACACAAGGCAGGGAAAGCAGGTTNCTTGGCCTCCTTTCCTCAAAGACTCCCCAGTTTGCTTCTTCACCTGTTCCAGGCAGGAAAGGAGGCAGAAGCTCAGCCAGNTTATTTTCTCCTCTCCTCAAGCCCTCCACCCAGTCATGCTCTTTGCTCCCTGTATCTTGAACACATGGTGCAGACCTCTTTCCTGGAGCATTCTCCTCCCCAGGACTCTCCCTCCCCTCCTTTGAGTCTTGACGAACTTCCCTTGTTCTGAGACTTCACTTAACCATTCCATTTAAAATTCTAACCCCCTCACTCCTGTCTGTTTCCCCATTGCACAGACCACGCCACGTACTCTCTTTATTAAATGAGTTGTTGTTGCCTTCCCTGTCCTCACAGTTACACGGCTTTTATCTTCCTGTTTCCTGAACGGCTAGTACAGTGCCTAGAAACAGCAAACTTGTGATCAATGTCTATTCAGTGAATGAACTTCTCCATAGAACCCTTACCTACATCGCTGATTCTTCTAACCCATAGAATCTGGCTAGGGAGCAACAGGCAGAGATGAATCATCCTCCTACCTGCTTCAATAATGAGCCTGTACTATCAGAGCCCTTTGTACCCTGGTTCCAAGGTACCATGACCTCAGGCTAGACCTTAGCAGATCTGGAGAGAGTTGGTTCTTCAATCTAGCATCTGCTCCCTTCCTTCCCAAGCACTGACTTTCCCCAGCCCAGAAGTTCTTTCTTCCTGTTTTCATGCATTNTCTCTCTAAATACATCAGACTTGGGCTGGGTAAACACAAGTAAACCAAACCGAAAACATGGCAACTCTCTCTTCTCACCTAGCAATTTCCCATTTACTTACTGTTTTCTTTCATACCACCAAAACCCTGTGGTGAACAGAGACCAGGCCCGCCTTGTCATCAACAAGAACATAACATGTNTAATGTCCACTGAGGTGTATAGACAGGGTTCATTAATTGTCTTTCAACACTATCNTTATGTGGTTTGTCCTAGACCTCAGCGAGCTGAGGACTTGCCAAGTATATACGCCCATGATACAGANAGGAACCCAAGACCAGCCAGAAAAAACTCTGGGACCTTCTGATGGGTAGATTTGCCCACCAATTTCCAGTTCTCCCTGGACCTGAAAGTTCCACAGAGAACACAGTAAGAGCAACTTTAAAGGAACAGCGGTCTCAGGTTTCAGCAGAATTCCAGAGAAAAAATACAAACCTGGTGTAGGAAGGGGGCTTCAGAAGCTGCCCCAGGACCCCTTCTGATCTCCCACCTAGGATTGCCTGAGCGCCCCCTATTGGTCGGATAAGACCCTAAGAGAAGCATTTGGCCTCTTACAGAAGCCAACCCTCCACCTTATTTCAACTGTCTCAATACTCAAGAGTTAACAGCGGAGAAAGAGACCCTAGGGCTGCTTGGGCCANAACTAGAGAGAGAAAAGGATACTTAGAAACTGGGATGGGGCGAGGCTCAGNCAGGAACTGGAGATCGTTCTCAGGCCGGCTAGGTGAAACATAAGAAAGTTGGGAGGGGAAGTTTGCGACAGAGACCTGAGAAAAGACCAGAAAGAACACAAGATCCTAGCACTAACGACCAAAGAAGTGAGAGAAAAGCTCGTCAGGCCGTGCGGGTGGCGCCAGAAAGGCTCAGGAACCAGTGGCGGGGGCGCTAGCCAGGAGCCGGGAGCCGGGGAGAGCCGCGCCTGCTACCCACCTGAGGCTGCCATACCGTCGCGGGAGCAGCTCGCATCCCCGGCCAGCCTGGAGCACGGTACCCGGTGCCCGCAGCCGCAGTGGGCGATGTTGCTGGCACGGGGCAGGAGTGGAGCCCGGCTGCGCTCAGGACAGCGGCGACTCTGACGCTTCCTCCCGCGGGGCAGAGGGGACTCACACGGGGGCGTGTCCATAGGGTCCGCCCCGCCTGCCTGCGGGGCTCCGCTGGGCACCTGCACGCGCGGCGGTTGGGGAAGGGAAGTGAGAAGCCCAAAGGACCAGCCACCAGCTCCCGGCGCTGACCCCTGCTCGTGCCACGTGTGTCCTTGTNTCAGGGAAGCAGGCAGCAACCTCGATGGCCACCAAAGAGTAGCCCGAGATGCGGGAACTGGGAGAGAGAAAGCAGAGGGGACAGGGCTGGCTGGTCTCGGGGACCTGAGGTGGGGATGTGTAGCACAGCTGTCCCAACCACCTCGTCCCTTGAGACTTGTCCTTGAGACGCTGCCCCCAAGAAAAAGGAGGGCCTGCAGGAAGGGGAAGGAGGAGCACCTGGCCCTGGGGTCTTGGCGTTGCCCTTGGGTGCCCTCCTGTGACCCTTCTGTATTGTCTTGGATCTGGTCCTCTGAGGACACATGGGTGTTAACTATAATTTTTGATAGATAGACATTATCACCGCCAAGGGCCTTACACACACTATTGCTCCGCTTCCATCATCAGAGTTCTTTCTCTGGCTTTCTTTTATCTCCCTCCACTTAAAAAAAAATACATTTTTATTTATTTGTTTTGTGTGTTTCTGTGGGAGTATGCATGCACATGTTGCAGATCATATGGAGAAGTCAGAAGATAACTTGCAGGAGTCTGTTCTCTCCTTCCATCATGGAATCAAATTTTGTCTTGATTCTAGGCACCCTTGCCCTGAGCCGTGTCACCAGCCCCACCCTCTTCCACTTTAAAGGATCCCAAGTGAATATATTGAACTGCCTGGATCATCCAGGAAAAGCTATCTCACAGATCCTTGATGGCAGCCTCAATACCATCTACAACTTCAGTTCTTTGTCCTGTAATGTGGCAAATCCACAGATCTAGAGATTTAGATCTGGGCATCTTTGGATACAGTTACTCTGTCTAACACAGGCACACACAAGGATTTCTAAAACATGCTGCCTGCCATTCTCCCTGTTGAGGAGATCCTTGGCCTCNACCCCTATTCTGATGCACAGTGATAGCCATTCTGCACTATTAAAGTTCTTTGAGACTATAGAAGCATTTCTATTTCCAGAATGGCTTTAACTGATGCTTCCTGTATTGAACTCTAAGTCCCTCAGAGTTTGCCTGATCTTTTTTGCTATGAAGTCTCTATTCTCTGAAGCCAACTCTGACCAGAAAATATGCTCAGAAACTATTTGTGGAATGTGTGCATGAATGCCTATGACCAGGAAATCCTCACATCTGAGATCCAGGAACAGAGGGGACTTTTCAGACACTAAACTTTGGGAATCCTAAGCTGAGAGGAANAAAATATAAATTGCCAGAGTTAAGCCATGTANTACAAAAGCTATCAGAGAGCAACAATAATGGGAGGGTTTTAAGTTCAGAGATACTGATCTTGAAGTACCTGTGCAATAACCTTGGGAGTTCTATCGTGGCTGAAGGTGTAGGGCGGAGGTGGGTGCTTAGAGCCTTGCCAAGGGTGTCATCCTTGGAGTTGAAGCAGCACTAGTGGGTGGGGAGAGAGATAAAGAGCCAGAACCAGACCATGGGCAGAACTATGGAGAAGGCCCATGCACAGGGACCAGAGGCAGAGCATCTTTGAANGTTGAATAAGAACTGGAAACCAGTGTCTAGGAGGTCCAGGAAGGAGGGCCTTGGAGACAAGGCTGTCAATAGTATTTGAGGATCACTGTGAGGTTGTGAGAGAATATCACGAGGCATAAGAACAAGCCACTGCTGGCATAGTTACCAATATGCAGGAGACCAGGCTGGAGCAGTGGAATATGAACAGGGAAAAGAGGTANGTGGTAGGACCAAAGCTTGGAGCAGGGACAGAGATTTGGACCCTGAATTCTTATCTGAGTCCTCCACTTACCACTGTGGATCCTTAGGCAAACTGTGACCCTGAAAGCCCTCAGCTTCCTGGTGTGGGCAGTGAGGGAATCCCAGGTCAGAAAATAATGGGCTCAAACAGATCCTACCATGACCTGAAGCCTCCTTCTCGCCTCATGGGCCACTAGACCTGGCTGATCTACGCTCCCTGTTGTAGTCATTTTATAATTAGCCTGTATTTGAGGCCAAGTTCTCAGTGTCCTCACTTCAAAAGCATTCTCCCTTTTCTGGCTGCAGGTTCTAGGAAGTAAGGGCCCTTTCCTGCCTCCTAACCGTGATGATCCGGACAACTTCTAACCTCCATATTCCTGCACCATCTCCAGCTGTTAGAGGGCATCTGTCAGTTGCAGGCAAAGTCTCGGTCACTGAGTCTGCTGCCATATTTCTCACATTGTAGAGCAACACCAACTCCTGGAACTTGGCTGNGGAGAGAACCCAGANGCTGATACACTCTGTGTGAAAAGGGCATTCCTAATTTCAAATGCAACCCATCATGTTTCTCTGTTCAATGGGAGGGACCAGGTTAGGGGAAAATTCATCTCCAATTTTGCATTCTCTGATACTGCAGAATGATGGTCCAGAGAGGGGTGCATCTGCCATCTAGAAGGTCCACCAAGTCGATGGAGAGGGGAGGGGAACTCAGACCTGACTATTGCATTACAACCGTGATTGATACTGGCAAACAGGAGAAGCCAAAGGTGGAACAGGGAACAGAGGGGGAAAGAAAGTTCTATTCCTTACTTCAAGGTATTATTTTGAAATTGCAGGCCTGAGGACTGGTGTTTTCTNGGACATTAGGCAGAGATGAAGGAGCGTGCTCTAGTGGGCAATCGTAATCTANCCTAATTCTCTTAGCTTTCCCNTGAGAGTGGTACCGATAGTATACTTCTGCAGATCAAGAGGTTAATAACTTCTGCCCAAGGGAACACACCAGCAANTGCAAAATTGTTTGAACCCAGCCACTCTGGCTCCAGAAACAGTGCACTTGATCAAGTAANAATTCATGTCAGACTCTGCTATAGNCTGAANGTCTCCTTGAGTCACCTTAAGCCACTGCTGGCATCACTTCCATGACAAGTGGGAATGGCAGAAGTTCTGTCACCTGTGGGCTGCCTCTGCTATGCCTGGATTGACCAACTCTCTCAAGAAAAGTTAGGGGTGGGAGCTCACCTAGCATGTCTTCCTCCCCTGCCATGCTCTGAGCTTGGCAGCCTATTGGAGGCAAGCTTCCTGTTTCTTGTCCCCACCTCCAATGCCTAGCGTGGGACTCAGCACACCGCTGTTTTTTACATCACCGAGTACAAGCCATTCAGTTTGTAGCTGGAGTTNCTAATGTTCAGGCTAAGTGACCTGCCTCCAGTCACAGCACCTTCATATGGAGAGCTTGGTCTGCACCTTGTCCCAGAGTCCCAGGACACTGGAGCCTGTATACACCATCAGGGTGAAGAGTGTGAAGACAGGATTAAAAGGGACTGNTAGGTTGGACCATGATGGTTGGGTTGCAGAGAAGGTGCCTGGTAAAGTTGCTGGGTTGATAGAGACTACAGCTCCAGGCAGTTTCAACCTGACCCAACAGGGCATCCTATTAAAACCCAATGCAGGCACCTGGGGAATGTTGTAACACTTCAAGAGCAAGCAGCTTTGCAAAGACTGGAAGCCTTACCTTCTTTCAGGAATGTGGCCCCCTTCTCTATCCACCATTGTGGCCCCTCTTCCTGAACATCCTGGGCAACAGCAATGCTAATTGCAGGCCTCAAACCCGAGTTCAGAGACACAAAATTCCAGGCCTCTGCTCTTTGGCTCCAGTGAGGTCATTTTATGAACTACTGCTGTTTTGAATCTATTTGTTGCTCAAGAGCTGTTTGCCTTGCCCTGTGTTGTGATTCAGAAGCCCGCCAGCTGTCTTGTGGTAGTGCCACAATCTCCAACCAAAAGTGGCATTAGGAATGTGAAAAGGAATGCCATGGAGACGGCTGGTCGTCACCCAGTATCCAGACTCTCAGTGTCTTCTTATTTCATNCCGATGCTGTGATAAAAACACACTGACCAAAAGCAANGGGAGGAGGAAAGGGTTTACTTACTTTACACTTCCAGATCACAACTAATCACAAAGGGAAGTCAGGGCAGGAACTCAAGGCAGGAACCAAGGAGGAAAGCCGTTTATTGGCTCATTCTCTGACTGATGCTGGGCTAGCTTTCTTATACTTTGTAGACCTACCTGCCAGGAGATGGTGCTGCCCACTGTGTGCCGGGCCTTCCTGCATCAACTAACAATCAAGAAAATCCCCATCTCCATTCTCACAGGCCAATCTGATCCAGGCAGTTCTTCAATTGAGGTTCCCTCTTCCCAGGTAATTCTAGGTTGCATCAAATTGTGGCAGTAAAAACTAACAGCACACGTTGCTTCTTAGTGACAGGATCCCACTTTTATCTGAGAGTAACAATGTACCCTACCAAAAGATTCCATTCTCTAGCATCTCCTGCAAATTAGCAGAGGCCAACAAGATAAATGAAAGTCATTCAGTGGGATCTAGGAAAGTTCTTTATAAGAAATTTAACTTTGCTAGTTTTTTTTTTCTCTTCTGCCATTTGTTTAAACTTTTGCCTGGGATGGTTAAAAGTCCAATAGCCTTCTTGAATTATTTGTCAACTTGCTACAATTTAGAATCACCTGAGAACAAAAACCTCCAGGAGGGATCGTCTAGATCACATAGCCTATGGGCATGTCTGTGGCAGATCGCCTTGGTTTCATAAATGGATGCGGGGAGGTCCTGCCCACTGGAGGCAGCACCATTCTCTGAGGAAGGGATCCTAGACTGTATTGTGTCGAGAGAGTGCTGAGCACAAGCGTACGTGCATTCATTTATCTATGCTTCTCACTATGGATGTGATGTGACTAGCTAAGTCAAGTTCCTGCCGTCTTGGTTTCCCCACAGTGAGGGACTATAATCTAGAATTGTGACCTAAAATAAACGATTTCTCTCCCTAAGTTGTTTTTGGTCTGGATATTTTGTCACAGCAACAGAAATAAAAGTAGAATACCTACCAGCTGTGGAGCTTCCCAACACACTCTAGGCTTCTAACCTCTGACCTTTTTTCCATACTAGAGGTCAGTGTATCACTGTTATTTGTGTTGTGATTGTCTTGAGTGTCTAGTATGCCATCATCATGTTTATTTATATATGAGTGGAAGCACCAACTATAACACACGTTCCCTCTTAGGCTGGCTTGCTTGATGCTCAGAGGTATTATCTTCACAGAGAAAGACACTGTGAGTTGGTGATGTGAGATACTTTCCCAGGGCCATTCCGCAGGTTGCAGAAGTGCAAATCGAACCCCAGGTCATTCTGAGCCATGGGACAGTGACATAATGGACTCCNTCCAGAGAGTTCATTTTAAAGTACTTCCTGAAGCCATAGGGTGTTCACAGATGGGCCCTGCGAAGCCTCAGTCCCTTTAGTCATGTGCAGATGGTCACCATACTTGCTCATGAAGCGTATCTTACACACGTTCTACTTCTGCCTTTAGAGGCGCTGAAGCAGAAATTCTAGTCAGATGTGACAAAAACTAAGGAAGCCTCAGCCTCAGAGTGTTTGAGTCAGACGAGGCCCTAGGAGGCCATGATTGGACATACAGAAACCAAGGCCAAGGCAGCCGAATAACCGTTATTTACAGCATACCTGACACTGGAGTCAGAACCGAGGCCAGCACTCTCCCGGACTNCTGTCTGGTGCTCTTTGCTCTATCCAACTACCTACTATTCCCTATTAGAACATTCTTATTTTATTTATTTGGAGGGGGGCATTCAAGATAGGATTTCTCTTTGTAGCCCTGGCTTTCCTGGAACTTTCTTTGTCAACCAGGCTGGCCTCGAACTCACTGAAATCCACCTACCTCTGCCTCCTGAGTACTGCGATTAAAGGTGTGTGCCACCACACCTGGCTAGAACATTCTTATTTTATACTTTATTTCCCTGAATACATCTATCACTAGCAGCCTGAGGACATCTTACTCTGAATCTCTCCTCAGTCTCACTTGGTCATGATAAATCATCCTTTCTATGGGTAGCTGACTGACTTCTGTTTTGTCAAGGATTTTTACATCTGGGCTCATGGGGGCCCAGATGTTTTCGGGGTTTGTCTTGTTGTGACAAGCTACTTGATAAAAGTAACTTAAGAATGGAAGGGTTTATTTTGCTCACAGTTTGAAGGTATACTCCATAGTGGCAGGGAGGTCATTGCAAGAGCCTAAGCTAGCTATTCACAATGTNTCTGCAGTCAGGAAGCAAAGAGTGAACGCTCAATTCACTTTCTCCTTTTATTCAGTCTAGGATGCCAACCGTGGAGTGATGCCACCCACAATAGGCAGGTCTTCCCATCTCAATGAACCTAGAGTAGATAATCCCTCTCAGGCATGCCCAGAGGCTTGTCTCCTACAGGATTCTAGATTCCATCAAGTTGAGAGTCAGCAGTCACCCCAGGGAGATTCTATTTTTTTTACAGTATTCCTTTGTCAGTTTTTAATATCATTGANAAAATAAAATGAGACAGGAGGCATTCCTTTGCCTCCATTTTCTAATACAGACCAGTCTTAAATGTCTTTCTCAAATTTCTGATTGAGCTAGGAGGTAGTGGCGCATGCCTTTAGCTCCAGCACTTGGGAGGTAGAGGCAGGAGGATTTCTGTGAGTTCAAGGCCAGCCTGGTCTACAGACTGGGTTCCAGGACAGCCAATGCTACACAGAGAAACCCTGTCTCAAAAGACAAAACAAACAAAAAAATCTGATTAAAATAAACTGTGAACCTATCAAAGCAGACATTTATCTATTAACTTTTGCCAGCAATTTCAACTTCCTCAGTAGACATAAGCATATTCAGAGTTTACATTTCATCTTGGGCCAGTTTGATTGACCGTATTTTTCTATATATGCGTCCATCTCACCTAAGGCTTTTCAGGTTTACTGGCATGGNGGACTCACAATANTCCCTTGTCTTCATATCTGCAGGGTTCATTTCAGATGCTGGTAATTCTCTAATTCTCTCTCTCTCCCTCCCTCCCTTCCTCCCTCCCTCCCTAGAGCTGTTTATCTGTTTTCTTTATCTTTCAAAACCAGTTTCAGGTTTTGCCAATTTTTCTTTTGTGTTCTGTCTCGTTGACTTCTCCTTTCTTTATCAGTTCCGCCTTTATTTTTCTAATGTTCTTTGAGTACTTCTTTGAGTCATGGGTTATTTAAAGTAAGTTAGTCTCCAAATATTCAAGATTTTTTAAANGAAAGATTATCACTATTGATTTCTGACTTCATTCCTTTATGGTCAGAAAGCAGAGTGTTTTCAAGTGTAGCGGTACCTATGTATCTAACTGTTTCAAGTGTAGCGGTACCTATGGTCAAGCTTAGCATCCCATTTGTGAATGAACATTTGAAAAGAATGCATATACTGTGTTTGTTAAACACAGTGGCAGTTATGAAAGATCACCTCCAGGTAACACTGGATAGCTCCCTGAATGTTGCCAGAGTTTGAAGAGACCCAAATCTACTTAAAACATTAAACAGATTACTGTTTTGTCTGGACTCAACCCCAAACTCCTTATTCTTCACAATGGGAGGCAGCAGCGAAACTTTCATTTCTACCTAGTTCCAG